>VDFB02017447.1:0-15805 GCA_007258455.2 Sequoia sempervirens
AAATTAGAAAAATTAGAGTTAGGAAAATTGACGTAAAAATTTGAATAAGTTATCTATATTATTTCAACAATTTATATGAATATAATTTGTAGGAAATTAAATGAAGTTTCTAAACTACTAGGTATGTTTAAAAAAAGAAAACTATTTGGTGAAAATTTGAAATTTCAATGTAATGGTACTTAAATTTCAAGAAAAAATAAGTAGGTGTTTGTTTGACCACCCTAACCACAATAAAATGATAATATTTTTTTATAAAATTTTAGATATAAGTAGAGGACTCATGCCTCGATGTGATGCATATTTTTAGTAATTTGTTTCCATGTAAATAATTAATTATGAGTTTTTTATTACAACTTTTTAAAAAATATAAAAACTCGTATGTCTGACCACCTTAACTTGATAAAAAATTCATGAAATTTAATTTTTATTTTTTTTAATCCTATAGTATGTGAAGCATAGAATGTGACACATGTTTTGGATTCAAAAAATGTGACATTGTTTGAAAGCTATAGATGTTTTTCAATTAGCCTATCAATTAGGGCTTTAGTCATAATTTGAATAGAAAATGGATAATAATTACTTATTCAATTCAAAGTAAAGCATAATTTATATCTGTGGAAAGTTGAGAATCTCCTTTAAAATCCCTTTTTGTTTCATCAATTTTGGGAAAAAAAAAGTTGTTAGCCACACACCATCATTGCCACTTTTGGTCCATCATGATCCCACACATACCCATCTTCATTTTCTATTTGAATTATGACCAAAGTCTTGATTGATAGGTTGATTGAAAAACATCTATAGCTTTCAAACAAGATCACATTTTTTGAATCCAAAACATGTGTCACATTCTATGCTTCACATACTATAGGATTAAAAAAAAAGTTGAATTTCATGAAGTTTTGACCAAGTTAAGCTGGTTAGACATACAAGTTTTTATATTTTTTAAAAGTTATAATAAAAAATTGCAATTAATTATTTAATTGGAAAAAATTATTAAAAAGAAAATGACTGACATGAGTCCCCACTTATATCTAAAATTTTATAAAAAAATATATTATCATTTATTATGGTTAGTGTGGCTAGAGATGTTCCACCCTTATTTTTCCTAAAATTTAAGTTACCGTGATTGAAATTTCAATTTTCACCAAATAGATTTTATTTTTAAAATAAAACCTAGTAGTTTAGAAACTACATTCAATTTTCTACAGATTCTATTCTTACATATTTTTGAAATAATATAGATAACTTATTCAATTTTTTACATCAAGTTTCCTAACTCTGATTTTCCTAAATTTTTTGGCACTTAAGGGCTTGTTTTTTCTATGATGATCTTGCACATACCCAAGTGTCAAGATCATAATGAATGAGACAACATAACTAATTTAATAATGCATAAACAAATATTCCTAAGTTTAGCTTAAGCGAAATAAAGTAAAGGTGACTTAATTAATTAATCAATATGATTAAATTAATCAAGTAAACAACCTATTACTCTAACACTCTCTTAAGATGAACATAGGGAGAAGCTATGAAACTAAGGAAAAAGAATGCATGAAAGCAAACATGAGTCCCAACAACTAAGGCCAGATGAGGTACCCATATGCAAATGTAAAAGATCTCTCACAACAGGAGAAAATGAGAAAACCTCATGGGAAAACTCTCCAAAAGAGAGAAATACAAGTGAAGGTCTAAGAAGCATCCAAACAAGAGAGAAAGATGAAGAAACCTCTAATCAAGAAGAAATTTTCTCAGAAGATAGGAATAAAGGATCAACATGGAAAAAACCACTAAAGCATAAAGAAGCTGCAAACACTGTCATAAAATGACTGCTGAAATGCTAAAAGAAGGAATGCAAGAGTGTCCATATGGTAAGTGCTCTATGTTACTGAAATACATGGGTAACTAGCCACTGCATCTACCTAGTACATAGGAACAAATATTGTATACATAGTTCAATCCAATACAAAACCAAAGAAGCATTAACACCAATAGTAGAAACCCCCCCCATAATGTTGAAAAGGGAGAGGTGTGACAGGTACACTGAAACTGAATGCCTGAAAGTAGTGTACGAAGGGGAACCAAGAACATCTAAAGGTCCAATCATGAAAGTACAAGCAGATAGAAATGATGTGAAAATAAAAGTCGCATACAAATGAGAAAGGTATGAAGGAAAAAAAAGGAAAAGATCAACCCCCATGACACTTTATATCATATTGCAAGTTCAACAAGGCACAAAGTGATGTGCAAGAAGCCCAATAATACACATACAATGTTGAGGCACTTTATTTTAGTGCATTTACAAATTATAAATACATGCAATATGAGCCCATAAGGTCCAAAAAGGACAACAATACATACAATGAAAATCTTTGGTTAAATGTTGGGACTAGCTCATCATCTTCTTTCTCAATTTTCATAAATTTATTGAGAAAATAGCCAACATTGATCTTTTCACTAAACTATTCCATGAACATTGCTTTGAACTCACTCCAAGAATATGCAGAGCATTCTGGTAAATCAGAGAACCAATTTCTTGAATCTCCTTTTAGAGACTGAACAAAAAACCTTATGATCATGTCCTCATGACCTGTTTCATAGTCATCAATTAAATTACTAATTTTTTGCAAATTATTACTTATTGAATCACTCTTTGTACCACTAAACTTGGTTAGCTCATTTCTGTTTTCAAATGGAATAATATTTGGGTAACCATAAATGCCATCAAAATTTATGGCCTTGTACCTTTTGATGATGAAGCTTCTTTCATTACATGACAAAGCTTGAGCACTATGCATTGTTACATTTGTGTCCACACAAGGAAGCATAGGTTGATGATACATTTTCTTAAATCCTTACAAGCCTTTTTCTATTAACTTTGCAGTTACACAAGGCAACTCAGACTTCTTTTACAACCTCATATTAAGCTCTTACAATGCAAATTCTATCTCTACTTGCTTAATATCTTCTAAATACTTTTTTTTAAGGACATTGCATACATCACTTCACATGAGAGACTATAAATTATAACTCAGACGTATGCAAGACTATCACTACTATTTCTTGTCCTTAGTAATTAATCACTCAATAGGGAATCAAATAATCACAAGACTTCCAACTATGTTTTTCATATACAAGTTTATCCTTTATGAAAACCAAAACATAGAGAATACCTAGAAACTTGGAGCAGCTGCTAACCTTTCTTCTTGACTGAAATTTTTTCTAGGTTTGAGATTTCCTTCAAATCTTTAGCTCAACTTCATTGGATAGAGTCGCTACCCCTTCTCAGAGGATTTAAACTTCAAGAAATATGAAGCTCCTTCAAAGATGAATATCCTTATGGGTTCTCTCGCACAATAGGGTCACATGTATATCTTTTGAAATTTTATCAACAAGAAAATTTCTAGGTTTAGTAATTCATTAGTATTTGAACTAGATGTTCAGATTCACCAATTTCTTGACTTTGACAGTCTACAACTGGAGGTTTAAATTATTCTGAACAGATTTTCTATTTCTATTGGTGATTTTTCTAGAAGAACCTAACAATACACTAAGAAGTAGCCAACTCCTATGATGAATAATTTTTAGTTATAGTGGCTAACACAACGAGCATAGGATTTTAACATCCGTACTCCTTCACTTTAGGCTCTGTGAAACCTAGGAGGGTAATCCCAATCACGTTTTCATGAAATATATTCAATTAGTAACACATTTACACACACATTAATTCCTATTATAGTAGATAAGATCCATTTCACTAAAGATTTGGCATATTTTTAAATGAAGGATTTAGCTATCTAGTAGGGGTATGTGTAGGATCATCATGGAAAAAATAGGCAAGGTCAAGTGGTGAAAATTTAGAAAAATTAGACTTAGGCAACTTGACATAAAAAATGAATAATTTATCCGTATTATTTCAAAAATATGTAAGAATAGAATCTGTTGCAAATTGAATGTAATTTCTAAACTATTAGGTTTATGTTAAGAAAAAAAATCTATTTGGTGAAAAATTGAAATTTCAATGGAGTGGTACTTAAATTTCAGGGAAAAAATAAGTAGGTATCTATCTGACCACCATAACCACAATAAAATGATAATATTTTTTTATAATATTTTAGAGATAAGTAGAGGACTCATGTCCGAATGTGATGCATATTTTTTGTAATTTTTTTCCAATTAAATAATTAATTATTATTTTCTTATTACAACTTTTAAAAAATATCAAAACTCGTATGTTTGACCACCTTAACTTGGTCAAAACTTCATAATTTTTTATTTTTTATAATCCTATAGTATGCAAAGCATAAAATGTGACACATGTTTTGGATTAAAAAAATGTGATATTGTTTGAAAGTTATAAATGTTTTTCATCCAGGCTATCAATCAAGAATTTAGTCATAATTTAAATAGAAAATAAATAATAATTATTTATTAAATGCAAAGTCAAGCATAATTTATATTGGTGGAAAGATGAGAATTTCCTTAAAAAACCCTCTTCATTTTATCAATTTTGGGTAGAAAAAAGTCGTCAGCCACATACCCTACACATACCCATCATATCGCCACTTTTTGGACCATCATGATCCTACACATACCCTAGGAATTGAAGTTATTTCCACTTCTACTAACCTTGGAGAGATTTTCTATTTAAGTATTTTCTTCTTAGAATTCTAGAGCCAAAAACACTATTTGTTCATCTTATGCAAGATTTCCTAACACAATGACTAGTGTCTAATCAATTGGAGCAACAGAGTCAAGCACACAAGATGATTAGTAATATACAAATTACTCATTTAAGGGTGAAAAATACTATTTTCATATTGCTTTGTGTTATGAAAACTTACTGTGCAAGAAACACTCACTTCTTAGCAATCCTAAGCCATTCCTTACAAAGTTTATAACCCTATTCAAGCATTTTAATTAATTCCTTGAATTAAAGCTAAAAATAAAGTAATACATTCAAATGAAATATTTGAAGAAAAATGATAATACCATTAGTATTTTCTATTCATAACTCTATAAATAATATACATAGGAGAGTATAGATTTCTTGACTGATATTTGTTTCGATATCAATAATTCCTATAAAAATAATTTAAGATCATTACAAAGATGACTTCATATCCAAGAAAAACTATTGGTCAACTTTAGAATTCTATTCTTAGTTCCCTTTCTGAACTTAGTTTTTACTTAGAACTCTATTAAGACTCCATAATTTGACCTCTGTAATAAGCCATAAAATCCCTTTTACAAAATAAGGGAGCAACAAGCATCTGACTTAATTACATTTACATTTCATTTCATATGTACCAGAATTTGATATATTCCTAGTTTGTTACATGCAATAATTTTAAGAAAATGGAAGAGTAAAACATTGCTTTCCACATTCCTTGAATGAAGACATGCTAGCTCCTCAAAAGGCATAATTTGTTGCAACTATGTTGAATCCTTATCCTTGTTGACCAAATAAGATTCTCCAATAGAAAATCTAGCATAAAATTGTATATTATCCAGATACAATATAGGCACTACCAAGGTTAGCTAGGTTGGTACTTCTCCTACATACCAGCCTGAAAACATTCCACCTCAACACATGAAACAAGAAAGCACATGAGTGTTGAATAGGACATTCCTAACAGAAAGGGCATCATTTCATAAAAAAAAAAGTGCTCAATCATCACTCTAAGTCATCAAGCTCAGAGGAAATTCACCCATGTTTTTCTCATGGTGGGATTGGAGAAATTGTCACCACTACTTCATCAGGATTCCTTGATAGTACTAGGGAGATGGGATAATAATCACCCTCTGATTCAATGCCACCCTCACTATCTAAAGGGTCTTTAAAAACATCACATGGAGAATTGCATTCCTTTGTATAGGCCTTACAATGAAAACTCTCCATCCATGCCCTCTTCTTATATTTCACCATCTTCCTCTCTCCATATTTGACTAATTATTCTAAAACTATCTACTCTCCTGGATTGTAATTTTCCTTGGTGCTACACCCCTTGAATTTCCTAAATCCTACTCTTCCTTTTGGCATATTAGTAGCTTCATGTATTCCATTTTTATTCTCAGGACTTCCCTTAGGTTCAAAGAAACACAACCTCTTAGAATTTTGAATCATTATGATAGACCTACTTGCCTAGAATGCCTACACACTTCCTAGGAAAATTCAATCCCCACACACTTCCTTATTGACCATCGACCCTCATTCATTAAAAAAGGAATTATGACATGGAAAATCACTGAAGTAATCTGCATTAAATAGGAAATTTGAAGCATGCAAGATTAATGACTTGAAATCCCCTTATGTGAGAAAGTTGATAACTTACAACTCAGGATTGAATGTAATTCGTTGCTTTTAAAGCACTCAAAACTTCATCCATGGTGATATGAGCTCTGTTTTCTTTTTTATTTTTTATGTCCTTAGCAACTTGCTCATAGAAAACAGTGATGCCATTTCAAGTGTTGCAATATGTCAATTAGCATGCATCGCCAACCTAACCTATGCTTTCATTAATATCGGCGAAGTAAACTTGAGATAAGTTTTTCTTAGAGGGAAACTTCCTTTATACACTTCATTAGTTCATTGTTGATCCTAAATTATAATGAAAGCATTTGTGTGGTGATTCTCAGTCCATTGGATTATCTTGCTTTAAAATTTTATCAATGGTCCTCAGTCTTGTTGCTTTCCTTCTGCTTTATGCTAAATCTTTAGAATTTTTCCACATAGCCCATTCCATGCAATGATGATCACTTGTTGATGATTTAGTTTATCTCTGCCCTACTCTATCAGTGATGAAAAATATCCTGGAAATGTTCTTTAGCCCTTGGTTTCATAGCCTAACCATTGGTCGCATTTATTCCTCCATCATGCATCACTAATTCAAACCTTGCTCTTAAGACTCTATCTACGATGGGAGATGTTGTTTCAGTACCAGATTTGGACACGTACAACCTGCATACAACAAAATCACAAAATACATCGCTCATAAGATCATATCATATTTAGCGAAAGAAAATCCTTTAGAGAAAATCCATCACTCATCACCAATTTACAACTCAAGTTCTAAATCAAATATGTGATGAGCGATGGAGTTATAACATATGGAACTTGTTCATCGCTAATTCTCCTCATATATTTTGCAAGAAATTAGCAATAAAGAGATTTACAACTTTGTAATTTTCATTGCTTATTGCTAATGTAAGATTTTACATTCAAAACATATCAACAACCAAGCAATCACATCACTGATTGCTATTTCAAGTTTATCTTTTCATGGCCATCCATAATGAGCAATAAGAACATAAAGAAAGAAGTATCACTCATCACTATTCCAAGTTTGAAAAATTAAAAGCCAGTAGTGATGAGTGATATCAAAGGGAAAACATCAATTCATCGCTCATTGCTAATTCAAAGTATGAATCAATAAATAAATCAGCAATGAGTGACACAACTATGAAGGCCATTGGGATATAAGTGGGAACCCTTTAAGCATGTGATCATTAGTTATTCTTAAAAAGAGGGAAATTCCCTAGGTCAATAATTAACTTGGAAACTTCTAAGTTATAAAATGAAAAAAAGGCATAAGGGCTCAAAGATCCTTACTCGATTTAATAAAATAGAAAGGTCTGAAGTTAGACTAGAAGGGCCAGTTACCAAGTGATAATGAATGGCTAAATATGTATTAAAATAATTGGTAATGGGTAGTAGGGAGTTAATGGCCTAATAGAATACTATAAGCCTTTGCAGATAGTAACCCTATAACCTGATGCAATAATGGTTTTAACATGAAACTAGGAATTTTTTTTTTAGGGTTCCATTAGTTGCCCCAATTAGGGACACATACATCTTGTAGTCATGGTGAGATTTTAGAATTTAAAGTGAAGTAGACCAGCCACAAAATAAAATAAAAGAAACAACATATGTACAAAATTTACGCAGGCAAAGGAGACCTAAAAAGGGAGATCCAATCTCCACCCAACAAAATAAGAAAATTACAAAGATGCAAACTGTACCATGCATCTCTTAGTTCAACAAGTTTTTTCCCTCTATCAAAAACCAACCTTCTAAAAGAGCTATTGTTTTTCCATTTACATTTGTACTTATTTTACCATTGAATAAAAATCAATTTCTATCCAACTACAACAAATGTTAGGCCTCTTTTAAACAAGTGAGAGTCTGTCTAATTGTAATCCTTGTCATCAACACTTCTCACAACCTTTTTGAGTATAAAACTACTAGTGTAACCTCCATTATCCTGTAATGTAGAGTTAGATATGAACTACAAATTTTCATCATTACATGACACATATATGTTATGTCCATATTGAAAATAACACTTCTTGTTATTCATCCCATTGTCATGCTCCATTAAAATTCCCTCCCATTGAACTAGAAAATGAAAAAATTCATACTCCTCCAAGTAGCTAGCATCATGGTACTCAAAACTTCTCTACAACATTTGTATCAAATGTGAAAAATTCATAGGCAATGTCCTCAAGGAGCATATCAATAAAGAGTGGGTCATATGTACACTAATAAGGATCATTATTTCTTATCTTTGGCAAAGATGGAGGCTCATCATACAATGGATTTTTCATCACATTCACTCTTGAAATAAGAGCCTCAACTTTCTCAATATGGATGTCTAATTCTTCCAAGTCATTATAATATCCAAAATCACTATAATCATCAGAAGAGTAGACAGACACATTTTCAAATGCACTTACAACATTATCAACACATTTCTCATATACAAAAAATGACTCTATCTCTTCTTTATGAGGACAATCATATTCAACAGAGATTTTACCATATTCAATGCTATCATTACTACTGCAACATGAGGATTCATCAACATTGCAACTCTATTCAAAATTTTCACATTGAATGCTTTGTCTTATGTCATCTATAGGAGCATAGGTAATAGACCCTTCAACAAAACCAGAATCACTCCCCTCCTTTGCCTCATTGAATAATATATCTTTAGTCTTTGCTCTACCAACTTCCTCTTCATGTGATATCTCACTACTTGATTCATATAGAGTAGAAAAATTACTATCATTATAATTTGAAGACATGATGGTTTCTTGAGGAGGTTTTTGAGGCTTTAGGAGATCAATATCATAGAATGTTGTACAAGATGAAAAAATAGGGGTGCAAATGCTCTTACATTCAATTTTGACTCTTGGTTTACACCATTTATCAATATCTGACATTCTATGGTAGTGAACACTTGTATTCAAGTGATTCCTTTGCATCCCATATTTCAAGTTGTTTTCAATATTCATAGCTATCCCATATGCTTGATGTAAGGTTTCGGGATTTTATCTCTCAGCAAATAGCTCATTTCTTTATCAAAAGCTCCCAAATAAACAACCAAACATTCTACATCACTTAGATCCAAAACATCAGGGATATCCTTTAGTGTTTTAAAAAATATTTAGTTAAATATTGGGACTAGCTCATCATCTTCTTTCTCAATGTTCATAAATTTACTGAGCAAATAGCTAACACTGATCTTTTCACTAAATTGTTCCATGAACACTTCTTTGAACTCACTCCAAGAATATATGTAGAGTATGCTGGTAAATCAAAGAACCAATCTCTTGAATCTCCTTTTAGATACTAAAAAAACCTCATGATCACATCCTCATGATCTATTTTATAGTCATCCATTAAATTACTGAATTCTTGCAAATTCTTACTTGTTGACTCACTCTTTGTACCACTAAACTTGGGTAGCTCATTACTAATTTTAGATGGAATAAAATTTGGGTAACTAGAAATTCCATCAAAATTTATGGCTATGTACCTTTTGATGTTGAAGCTTCTTTTATTACATGACAAGGCTTGATCACTATGCATTGTTACATTTGGGTCCACACAAGGATGCATAGGTTGATGATACATTTTCTTAAATCCTTACAAGCCTTCTTCTATTAACTTTGAAGTTACACAAGGCAACTCAAACTTATTTTACAACCTGATATTAAACTCTTACAATGAAAATTCTATCTCTATTTGCTTAAAATATTCTAAATGGTTTTTTTCAAAGACATTGCATACATCACTTCACAAGAGAGACTATAAATTATAACCTAGAAGTATGCAAGCCTATCACTACTATTTCCCATCCTTAGTGCTTAATCACTCAATAGGGAATCAAATTTTCACAAGAATTACAAATATGGTTTTCATATACAAGTTTATGCTTTATGAAAACAAAAACATGGAGAATACCTATAAACTTGGAGCAGTTGCTAACCTTTCTTCTTGACTGAAAATTTTTGTAGGTCTGAGATTTTCTTCAAATCTTCAGCATGTTCATTGGACAGAGTCACCACCCCTTCTCAAATAATTTAAACTTCAAGCAATATGTAGCTCATTCAAAGATAAATATCCTTATGGGTTCTCTCCCACAATAGAGTCACACATATATCTTTTGAAATTTTCTCAATAGGAACATTTCCAGGTTTAGTAATTCCTTAGTATCTAAACTAGATGTTCAGATTCACCAATTTCTTGACTTTGACAGTCTGCAATTGGAGGCTCAAATTCTCCCCAACAAAGTCGCCATTTATATTGGTGATTTTTCTAGTAGAACCTAACAATCCTCTGAAGTAGCCAACTCCTATGATGATGAATTTTTAGGTTAGTGGCCAACACAATGAGCATAGGATTTTAAAGTCTGTACTCTATCACTCTAGGCTCTGTGAAACCTAGGAGGGTAATCCCAATCGCATTTTCATGAAATATAGTCAATTAGTAACACATTTACACACATTAATTCCTCTTATAGTAGATAAGATCCATTTCACTTAAGATTTGGCAGATTTTCAAATGAAGGATTTAGCTATCTGCTAGGAATTGAAATTAATTCCACTTCTACTACTCTTTGACATATTTTCTATTTAAGTATTATCTTCTAAGAAGTCTATAGCTACAAACACTATTTTTTCATCTTATTTAATATTTCCTAACACAATGACTAGTGTCTAATCAATTGGAGCAACATATTCAAACACACAAGAGGATCAGTAATAGAAAAATTACACATTTAAGGGTGAAACAAGCTATTTTCATATTGCTTTGCATTATGAAAACTTATTGTGTAAGAAACATTCACTTTTTAGCAATTCCAAGCCATTCCTTACAAATTTTATAACCTTATTCAAGCATTTTAATTAATTCCTTGAATTAAAGTTGAAAATAAAGTAATACATTCAAATGAAATATTTGAAGACAAATGATAATACCATTAGTATTTCTCATTCATAACTCTATACTCTATAAAGAATATGCATAGGAGAGTATAGATTTCTTGACTGATTTTTTTTTCAATATCAATAATTCCTATAAAACTCATTTAATATCATTACATACATGACTTCTTATCCAAGAAAAACTATTGGTCTACTTCATAATTCTATTCTAAGGTCCCTTTATGAACTTAGATTGTACCTAGTACTCTATTAAGACTCCAGAATCCAACCTCTATAATAAGCCCTAAAATTCCTTTTATAGAATAAGGGAGCAACAAGCATAAGGATTAATTACATTTACATTTAATTTCATATGTACCAAAATTCGAGATATTCCTAGTTTGTTGCATGCAATAATTTTAAGAAAATGGAAGAGTAAAAGACCGCTTTCCACATTCCTTGAATGAAGACATGCCAACTCCTCAAAATGCAGAGCTTGTTGTAACCTTATTGAATCCTCATCCTTGTTGACCAAAGAATATTCTCCAATAGAAGCTCCAGCACAAAATTGTATATCATCTAGATACAATATACACACTGCCAAGGTTAGCTAGTTTGGCATTTCTCCTACATACCAACTCAAAAACATTCCACCTCAGCACATGAAACAAGAAATCACGAGTGTTGAATAGGACATTCCTAATAGAAATGGAATCATTTCATCAAAAAAGAAAATAGGGTACAATCATAACTCTGAGTCATCACTCTCAAAGGAAATTCACCCACATTTTGTTCGTGGTGGGACTGGAGAAACTGTCACCACCGCTTCCTCAAGATTCCTCGATAGTACCAAGGAGAGGGGATAATAATCACCCTCTAATTCAGTGTCACCCTCACTGTCTGAAGAGTCTTTATAAACCTCACATGGAGAATTGAATTCCTTTAGATAGGCCTTATAATTCCAGCTCTTAATCCATTCCCTCTTCTTATATTTCACCATCTTCCTCTCTCTGTATTTGACTAATTCTTTTGAAACTATCTACTCTCTTGGATGGTAATTTTGTTTGTTACTATACCCCTTGAATTTCCTGAATCCTACTCTTCCTTTTGGCATGTCAGGAGCTCCATGCATTCCATTTTTATTCTTAGGACTTCCTTTAGGTTCAAACAAACACAACCCCTCAGTCTTTCAAATCATTATGACAGACCTGCTTGCCTAGAAAGCCTACACACTTCTCAGGAAAATTTAATCCCCACACACTTCATTATCAGCCATCGAAACCTCATTGATTGCAAAATGAATTATGACATGGAAAATCACTCAAGTAATCTGCATTAAATAGGAAATTTGAAGCATGCAAGGTTAATGACTCAAAATTCCCTTATGCAAGCAAGTTGATAACTTAAAACTTAGGATTGAATCTAAGCCATTTCTTTCAAGGCACTTTAAACTTCATCCATGGTGATATGAGCTTTGTTTTCTTCTTTTCTTTTTTATGTCCTTAGCAAATTTCTCATAGAAAACAATGATGCCAGTTCAAGTTTTGTGGTCTATCTATCAGCATGCATCGCCAACCTAATCTGTGCTTTCATTAATATCAATGAAGGACACAAGAAATTTTTTTCTTAGAGGTAAAATTTCTTTATATACATCATCACTTCATTGCTGATCCTAAATTTTGATGAAAGCATTTGTATGGTGATTCTTATTCCATTGGATTATTTTTCTTTAAAACTTTATCAATGGTCTGCAGTCTTCTCATTTCTTTCATTTTTATTTATGCTAAATCTTCAAAAAAATTCCACTTAGCATGTTCCATGCAGTGACCATCTCTTGTTGCTGATTTATTTTGTCTCTTTCCTACTCTATCAGTGATGTAAAATATCTTAGAGATGTTCTTTAGTCCCTGGTTCCATAGCCTAACTGTTGGTCACATTTATTCTTTCATCCTTCATCGCTAATCCAAACCTTGCTCTTAAGACTCTATCTGCGATGGGAGATTTTGTTTGAATACTAGATTTGGACACATACAACTTGCGTACAACAAACATCACATAATACATCTCTCCTATAATCATATCATATTTAGCGAAAGAAAATCCATTAGAGCACATCCATCGCTCATCACCAATTTACAACTCAAGTTATAAATCAAATCCATGATGAGCAATGGAGTTATAACATATGGAACTTGTTCATCACTAATTCTCCTCATAAATTTTGCAAGAAATTAGCGATAAAGAGATTTACAACTTTGTAATGTTCATCAATTATCATTGATGTAATATTTTACATTCAAAACGTATCAGTGATCAAGCGATCACATCGCTCATCACTATTCCAATTTTATCTTTTCTTGGCCATCTACAATGAGCGATAAGAACAAAAATATAGAAGTATCACTCATCACTATTCCAAGTTTGAAAAATTAAAAGCCAGTAGTGATGAGCGATATCAAAGGAAAAACATCAATTCATTGCTCATTGCTAATTCAAAGTATGAATCAATGAATAAATTAATGATGAGTGACATAAATATGAATGCCTTTAGGACATAAGTGGGAACCCTTTAAGCATGTGATCATTAGTTATTCTCAAAAAGAGGGGACTTCTCTAGGTCAATAATTAACTTGAAAACTTATAAGTTATGTAATGCAAAAGGCGTAAGGGATCAAAGATCCTTACCCAATTTTATAAAATAGAAAGTTTCAAACTTAGGCTAGAAGGGTTGGTTACCAAGTGATAATGAATGACTAAAGATGAATTAAAATAACTAGCAATGGGTAGTAGGGAGTCAATGGCCTAATAGAATACTATAAGCCTTTGTAAATAGTAACCTTATAACTTGATGCAATAAGGGTTTTAACATGGAACCAAGAAATTTTTTTTGAGGGTTCCATCAGGCTGAATGGCCATCATTGCATTTGCATTATTTTCCCTATTTTCAAAAAAAAATAGTTTTTAAAAAAACAATATAAAAAATTACATGAATTTTTTTTTTTGACAATATATATATATATATATTGAAGAAAAGAGCCCTGCACATGGCCCAAGGGACCATTGTTGCCATGGCAGGGCAGTACCTTGTGGTACCCCATGTAAGGGTAGACGGGTCTCGAGGGCTTGCCACCATATAGTTGTAGGTACCCTTGGTACCTGCATTAACCTTTTAAAACTACAAAACGTATCTGCCCAAAATAAAAGGGCTTTAATAATTTATTTATTTTTTAAATTTTTGCAAGAAAAAAATATTAAAAAAAAATTACAATTTTTTTTACCTCGGAATGTGTGCAGGCAGCAGTATGGTCCTAGACAATTTTTTTTTTTCCCTCAAAGGTCAACTGCTTGGATTTTGATTATTTCACAATCAATCTTAGGATTTTTGGTTGTTGTGGATTCAATGGTGAGGTTCATTTGGGCTCAAAATGCTCTGAAAAATTAGGCACCCTCTAGATCTAGCAAAAAAACCCTTTCTTCAAACCCTCATAGATCTAACAAATAGAAGACAATTTTGATGAAACAAAGTTCAATCTTGACTATTTTGGAAACTCTGGATTCAATGGAGAGGTCTGATTTGACCCTAGATGCACTAGAAAAACTATTTCAAGGAAAGATCTTACAAAAGAGCAACAAGAAGCTTGCATATCTGGAGCTCTGATACCATGTAGAAGTTGATAATCTAACCTCACAGATCTCAATGAACACCTGCAAGAAAATAACCTATCACCAAAGGATATCAAGAGACACAAGAATGGTGCTCAATAAACATGAAAAAGATACATTACTTGAGAAGATTACCTAAGAGAATAATAATTACAAAGAGATCAATCCTTAAGAAAGAAGATCATAACCCTAAGTGAGAACCCTAGGATGAGGATTAAATTAGCATGTGACAAGTGTCAATATCATAATGAACTAGACACCATGACTAATTTAATAATGCATAAATAAATATTCCTAAGTTTAGCTTAAGTGAAACAAAGTAAAGGTGACTTAATTAATTAATCAATATGATTAAATTAATCAAGTAAACAACCTATTACTCTAACAACCCCCTTTAAGATAAACTTAGGGGTAAGTGCACAAATTTGTGACACAATTTAGGTGCCAAATTAGAAAAAATTGCAAAAAAAGGCTGAAATTGGCCATTTGGTGCGCGCCAAATGCAAAAATTGAATAAAAGAAAAAATGTCATTTGAAACCCTCATTTCGCTTCAACCCACGGCTTGGCTTGAAGGATTTAAGGTTTGCAACTCGTGCTTGCCAAATATCATCCATTATTTGCATCCTTAGCTTTCCATTTTTCATGAGGATTCTGCCAACACGTCAAAGACATTAAAGATTGTAAAGAGGTATGTATTTTTATTCTATTTATTTCAAATTTGATTTAGAATGTAGATTGAAATAATTTTTTATAGTAAAATTTTGTTCTAATTCTCAGGGAGTGAATCTCCACCTCCAAACATTGAGAATTCACAGTCACGCCCTCAGGAAGAGCCTCCCATACAAGAACAATGTGAAACCCCTCCATCAATTCATAGGCATCCTGAAGGAACAGGTATGTGTAGGATCATCTTGGAAAAAACATGCCCTTAAG
>VDFB02017448.1:0-22906 GCA_007258455.2 Sequoia sempervirens
AGAGATTATTTAAGTTGCTACTCCTTCGCTAGTCGAAACGTTGCAGCTGTGATAGGTTACCAATGTTATCAGGGAGATTTTATAAATTTAGATTACCAGACTATGTGAAGTAGCTCATCTAAACACTGTATCGACTAACATCAATTCCTCTCAGCTTCAACTGGATGGAGGTAATTGGCAAAGGCTTGAAACATTGTGCAGACCAAGAGAATTAAATAATCTACTCATTGGTCCTCAATTTCTTCACTTGAACAATCTGCTCATCGACGACATCAGAGAAGACACCCGAACCAAGCTTCCTCCACATTTGAGATGGTTACGGTTGCAAAAATGTGAGAAGCCATTTATATTAGAAAGTGAATATTGGAATTTGGAAATATCGCCATCTACTTGCATTATTAATTTATTATCAAATCACAAATGTTATCCGCAAGACTAGAGGGCGAAAGAATGATGAGGCGCAAGTACGTGACTTAAGGGAAGGAGAATTAATGTACAAATTTTCTTCTTTTTTTTAATTTAAAAAAGCATCTCTGTTTGCTGGCGAGTTTCCAAGGGTGCGCTCAAGTTTGCAGTTTGGAAATTAAACTTCACCACAATCAAGGGTGAGCTCTCTATTATGTTAGAATGAATCAGATATTTAGGGAGAATACAACTCAACATGCAAAGAAAGTTTATTCGATTCATTGAATTTTAAGAAGAATCCCAATCAAGGTTGATTCCAGCATCCAAGGAAGTCATGACTGTGAAATTTGAAAGAAAATAATTTGAATGACCATAAATTAAATACTGATTATGATACCTAACTAACAAAATTTCCAATCTAAGATTAACATATCAAATAAAAAAAAGATTTCACATTGAATGCTGACTTATAACCCACGAACTCCAATCATATAACAGACAACGAATATTCCAAAAGATCAGGTGGTTTATATAAATCTTCAAGAAAGTACCCATTATATATTTACAGAGTGCACATAACAGTTTGCAAAGAAAAGGAAACTTTCAAATCTTTCGGACATCTCCCTTATCAATTATTTCATTTCCAAAATCAAACAAAAGTAAGAAGATGGAACCTGATTTTAACGAGTAGCTCCTCTAAGGATTGATATTGAGATATTGTCCCTCCAATTTTTAGTCTCAGCTTCTTCCAAACTCCCCACACACTACAGAAATTCCTTGAGATCTCTCCCTGCAAGAATGTCGATTCTGTTCTATCTTCCCCCTTAATTTCTTTCTTGGTCCGTTACCAATCCCGAACGAAATCCCAACCGAATGTCTTTTCACCTTCCCATAACCGAATCTTCCAATTGAAAATAATATTTCTTTGTGTGTTTATTATTTATTTCACACAGAAGTATTATAACTTTTATTTCAAATCATGCCAATCAATTAAAATCTATTGGCAATAATATTTACCCTTTACATCATTGGAATAATTACCTTTGAACAACTAATAAACTATTAATTATTATCGAATATTATTAAAAGAATGTTTTTTTTTTTTTTTACAAAACAATTAATTAATTTATTAATAATTCTTTACTTAATAGTTTATAAAACTAATTTATTTAATTTTTATTTTTCTTTAATTAACCACTATGCCTTTTAACTTTATAATCCCTATTTAAATGCTTCGTGAAATTTGATCAAAAACATTTATTGACGAATAAATCAAATGCACTTTCCAAAGTCAACAATACTTGACCTCTAGCGAGGTTGAAATGCATTACAAAGCCAGCATAGATGGAGGCACTACATTTCTCATATTACAATGTTTCAAACAAAAATAGTTGACTATTTTCCTTATTAAGTAAGAAACCTTCTCTACCATGTCATGAAGATTATAATGGAATTACCTATATTGATATGTTAGTGAATATAATAAACATGGTTGAATGAAAGAGGGAGAATGGTATGGATAAATATAGAAAAACCAATCTTGAGCATATATGTAAAATAGTTAGTAAGATGGGAAGTGTGGTGTACCATGTATTGTTAAATTATAGGAAAATGAAGTAATATACATAAGTTACATTTTTACATCATCTAGTGATTTCTTTTACGTATGCAAAGTGATTAGATATTTACAAAATTAAGAAGAAAAGTGAATATTGTTTAAAGAAAATGAAGTGTATGTAAGTAAATTGATTTTATTCTACAATGTGGTGAATTTCATAAAGTGTATTATGTTATGACATGTGAAGTTAAAAAAAAAAAAAAAAAAACCAAAGTGTATTATGTTATGACATGTGAAGTGAAAGCCAGTAAATGTGTTGCTCCCCAAGAATGAGATACAAGGTATCCAACTTGGGATAATGGGTGAGTGGATGTCAAGTATGATCCCTTATGTGTACCCTTTGTGTAAGCTAGCTAGTTGTGAGTTCAAATAAATGTGTTAAGTGTGTAAGTGTGTCTTTTAAATGAAATGTGATGTATCCCTTTGTGTTAGTCTTATTTGTATGTTAAATGTGTACCCCTAGTGTATGGTTCCCCCCTTATGGGAGTGTGATGCCAGCTAGTGTAAATAGTGGTTGAGAGGCACATGTTCTCCCATTGGAAAATTATGAGCTCAAGGCATTGTCCCTAATCTTGACAAAGGATCTATGTCGAGTCATTGTAATCCTCCCATGGACGTTGATTGTGGCCTACTCCTCCACATATCAGAGCCACACTCGTTGGTTCACAGTGAAAACCTACTCCTTGATGTTTATAACCCATGGGTAAAGGATGGAATTATGTGGACCATATAGATTACAGATTTTGGATATTTCAAAAATGCTAGATATTGGTACTATGTGAAAATGTTCACCATGATTTTTTGCATTATCATATTTATGTGGTCAGGGACCACTAGTTATTCATATTTATGTGGTCAGTGACTACCATCTATTCATATTTGTGTGGTCAGGGACCACCAGCAATTGCATGCTATTATACCTATGTGGTTAGAGAACCACCATTCCCCTCCTCCCCCTTAGGTGGCTTATCAAGTCACATGGTGCTTGTAATGTGCAAATTTTATTGCTGAAAAATAAATTATTGAAAATTTCTTAATTGATGTTTTATTGTATTTTACACCAGTAGTGTGGAATTTTACATTTATTTATCAGGCTATTCAGCCATTTGAAGATTGTTATAGTCTGAGTTGCCTCAAGGACTTATTTAATTTCATTTTTGAATTAAGATTGGAATGTTGAAATGTAGCTACAATTGATCTTTATTTGGTTTTTCTCTTGATTTTATGATTTTCTATTTTATTGAAATGTTGGTTTATAATCATATGATTTCTTGGTTTGAGGCTTTCTTAATGTTTTCTAACTTTTGGTAAGCATTGTGTAATGTGACATATGTAAACTGCCATATCCCGGGGGGTTCCTTGGCAGGTCGTATAGGGGAGTAGATGTGCTGGGGAATTATGAATTATTTTAAAGGGGTTGCAAATGGGACCGGTATGGGACAGTCATTAATCCATTATTCCCCTAGATCTATGATTGATCTTGTTGTACCTTCCTTTTGGAGGATAACCCCCTTAAACAAAAAAAAGGAAGGTACTAGGAAATGTATGGAGGGGTCCTTAGAGAAGGGCCTCAAGAACATATTTCCTAATGGCTATGGTATCCAAGAATATCCATCCTTGCAAACCCCATTGAACCTTGTAATGAAAATTATGTAATTATGGTGATGTATGGATAAATTTGTAATTAAATAACATGTGAAAAGACTTGACTGCTATGTGAGAAAGAAAGTGACAAACAAAATTGGGAATATCATTATTCTAGAGACATGATTGATACTGGAAAGAAAATATGTTTGAAAACAACATGAGTGATGTTTATGATGCAAAAAGGGAACCTTGAAGGGTGGATAAGGATGTTATTGTTTTTTGGATACATGTTGGTGTAATTGTTAATAAAAAATGTTAATTACATAGATAATTACTAGTATTTATTACATTATGAGTATATTGGTTAAATGTTCTATGGTGAGAAATTTTGTTTAAATTATTTAAAGGTTTGATGCATGGAAGGGATGTCTCTAATATGTGCTTATAGTTAAATATTTTGAATCACTTCATCATGGAAGTAAAGTAATTGGTATGTTTAATAGATTATGTGCATTACTATATGAAGGTTATGTTTCCAAACCTTTAGGACTTCCAAGAGGAAGTCTAAATTAAGGGGAGGGAGATGTAAGGCCCCACCCTGCATGTGATTAGTAAAGCCCTAATATGTTTTATGTGATCCTAAATAGATGGTAAGATGTATTATGGATGACAAATAGTGTGATTATTTGATAATATTCTTGCTTATGCTACCATGAATGTAAGACCCCATTTCGTATTTCCCATTTTATTTCAATCAAACAAGTAGTTAGATGATAATTATGATGAAATGAATGATAAAAAAAATATTTTTAGGCTTCATGGGCATTAACCTTGATTTAATTATGATAGATGCACATGTGAATTGTTGGATATAACTTGAAAGTGTTGGGTTATTTGGCATATTAAATTTTGGTAAATGGTTCATCGTTAATGTTATAGGAGTTTAAAATGAATTACTAAAGTGGTAAACAAAATGATGGAGTGACTATTTCATTGACTATATTCTTGTATTGGAGTGTGTATTTCCTTGGATTATAATGGAAATTGAATCATCAGGTTCATTTGATGTATTAATGAGTAAATAATTCATGAGTGAAAATTATGTGACTTGGCTTAGCTAATAATATGAAGAGATATATGATCTAATCATGCTGATCTTGGTAATGTGCAGGAATCAAATATGCAAATAGGAGGATAGATAAATGTTGGAATCAAATCAAATACATCTTTGGGAAGTTCTAAGTGTAGCCCTATTTTACTTAGAAGGGTTTGAGGTTTTATTATTGCCTGGGTGATTGAGTAGAACCCAATTGTAGGACATGTGATGTGAGTTTGGTTGGGGTTGGAACCCTTGGTTAAGATCAAAACTCGTATGGATTTTTGTGTGGGTTTTAAAAAGGGATTAGTGAATCAATTTCCTTGGTTTTTGAACAAGAATAGACCCCTAGGACCTATACCTATGGGTTTGGAACCTTTTTGACACATGTGAACTTGTCCTTGAAGTGTGAAAAGACCCCTCAAAAGACCACATTCATGAATGTGACAAATTCCAAAAAAAGGTGTTGGGGCTTGGGAAGAGTGACTTGTCACTCTCAAACTTCTACTCCCCAAAAGTTCTTGGAATTGGCACAAGACTCACACATGTGTGAGAAATTGTGGGAAAGAGTGTAGGTTTGGAGGATCCCTATATATATCTCAAGAAGATGGAAGATTTGGGCATTACCCACTTCTCCTCTTGGAGAACTTGAGTGGAGATGGTAGAAAAAATGAGAAAAAGAGAGGAGTCCATCTCTTTGGCAAGATATTGATGAAAATGGATTGGTTTGGAGAGGAAAGATGGATACAAGATTTCAGTCCCTCCACCTAAAAGAAAAGATAAGTTATTTCTTTTCCATTTTCCCTTGTTTCTTTCTAGTAAGGAGTTGACCTATTGTATGGATCATGCTTGAAAACATAAAGTAGAAGGAATAGATGCATGTAAGTTGTGCTATGTTAGTTTTATTCCTTTGTAAAAATGAGAAAATACTCCACTGATCATTGTGGGGCTAAAATAATTCCTCGCTCGAGGGTATGGATAGAGCCCGCGAGGCTCCATGACGCCATTACGATAGGGTGGAGAGAAAACCTTATTCATTTGTGTGTATTCTTTGTAATCTAAAATATTGTTCTAACATGAAAAGATAGTATTTTATTTAGGAGTGAAATATGTATTAGAGCAAGCCTTATTCAAATGTATGCCTTCCATTATAATTATAAGTTAGTGTGATATAAAAAGCTAGTGATTGTTGTAACATGGAAGAAAATGAAGAAGAGAAAGATTTACTCCTTGTTGTACTATTCATTGTGTTTCTAAAGGGTGCATGCAGTATCAAAAGTTTTATAGTTGGTTGCAATAAAGAAAACATGTACACCTTGTGAGATGTAGAAAATTACTTTCTTCAAGACCCATTTGGTAATCTCCATAAAATTTCTTATTCTGTTGATTGGTTATATTATTGCAGTGGTATGGATATGCATTCTATTCTAGTTTTTAATGATGGTAGGATGCATAAATGATAAATTAAAGGAAATATAAAAGGTTAATGAAATAGTTACTCCATTCCATCGGTCGGTCTTCCGGTCGGTCCGTTTCGATCCATTCCATTCAAATCGTTAGAGTAATGTAGCATAAAATAGTGAGTAGAGTCACCTCCTCTTAGCCTAAAATTCACTCCCCTCATCGGCCTTTGGCATGCGACCCGATCTGCAATTACAATGGCAAATGACAAGGAAATTGCCTCTTCCTTCTTGACCCAAATGTGTGTGGGTTCTTTCTCCCAAGCTCGTAGTTTCTTTTCGTTGTGGGAAGATTGAGTTCTTGGAAAACCACAATGGTGATAATTGTCAACCATCATAATGGAAATAAGTTTAACCTTGTGATAAGTCTTATTCCTAAAAATTGTGAATGCATTGATTTTTTTCCTCTCACATGGTTGATTTTGTGTATCTTATGTCAGTTTAAACCATTGCTCTAACTGAGTTTTTTATAAATTATATATGCATCAGGAAATTGTAACATGTTGTTCTTAAGTGTAGCATCACCTAAGATGGTGAGGGAGGTAACTCGTCCTTACTGATGCAGTCACCTAAATCATTAGTGTTGCTTCTATAATGATGTGTGTGATCTTTGATATAGCCTATCACATACTTCCTTCAATTACACTCCTCTCGAGTCAGTATACTAGTTATCTCAAATATGCATTATCCTATTTCCTTTTTCCATTGGTAAAAGAGCTTAGACTTCCACGCACTCAAGGTGCAGGCTCAGTTCATTGTTTTGGGACATGTGCCAACAACTGAACAATTTCGCAGTAAAAGTTGAGTGTGTCCACTCTTGCGAATCTACAAGTGAATACTCTAGCATTTACATAGGCAAGAGACTATAATTGGGATGATATGAATATTCTTCTCCCCTTACTCTTTCCTGACGAACACTAATATCAAAGGTCATTAATGTGAGATACTTCCTTACTAGCTATCATCAGAAGGAGGATGAGAGACAATGTTTTTGAACCAGAAAAAAAAAAACGTTTCCTCCAAATGAATCACATCAGCAATAAAAAAACCATGCCCTGGATGATTACTCAGCACCATGCTTGTGAGAGTCATATGCCCACTATCCTTCAATAGTAATGATAACATTGAATTAAACCAAGCCCATTTAGGGAGATTGTATATTTTCCATCTGATGCTTCTTTCAGGGTGTAAGCTAAGAAATAATGTATCAGGCAGGTGAAGTAATTTACTCAGCCTGGAGTGTTTCGATAACTACCATAAATGGTGCTAGTATGTCTTTAATAAAAAAATAAGTGAGCACAGTTTGAACTATCATTAGTAAATCTACTAAGGTGGCTAATATAAATGTTAATGTAGAGACCACTTACAATACCCAAAAAAAAATTAAAAAAAAAGAAATTTATAATAATGTTAATAGCATGTTGGACTCCTTGTGTTCGAAGTAGAAATGACCATAATGCTACATAAGGAAACTTTAATCCCAAGAATTTTAAAATTTCCATATAATGTCACACAAGATAAAATCGAATGAAAATATCCTTTAAGATCATATGGTCTTACTTTTAAAAGAAAAGGAAACATTCAAGTAATAAAAATCCAAGAGCAAAGGACGACTACCTGGCTCTTAGGTTTATAAAAAAAGAGGAAAGAAAACATTGAGTTTCAAATAGGTTAGGAAATTAAGCACTTTATAGTATTTCTATGTTTTAGGAAAAGTGTAAATTTCTTTGTGTTTAAATTTTCATTTTATATATGTTATAATTATCCAAGTAATTATTCTTTAAAATAAATAAATAAGGAATGCTACTTTATTCATATTTATAAATAGTTAGGTAAATGATAATTAAAATTGGTTTTAAATGTAAACATTTAAGATGGTATATATTATGGGATATGTTGATATAGATAAATAATTGATGAACTTAGAAAAAAGAAAAGAAATTGACTTGAGCAATTACTTTTGATTTAGGGGTATTTAATATTAATAAGAGGGAATCAATTTCTGAGTTGAGAAGTGCCCCAATATTAGTATTAACATTGATAGTAATATTGTTATTATTGCAAACATTGGCATGTAAGAAAGGTAATAATAGTTTAATTAAAAAAAAAACAATTGTGTGAAAGACAAGTAACTTCTTTTGCTCACGTGAACATGGAAACAAGGTCATTTATATAAATCTTTATATTTATCCAATGTCCAAGAATGAATCAAGGAATATGCAATGTTAATACTGGTATTAGGAAATATCAAAAAACCAAAAGTAGGGAGTTGTTAATTTAATTAATGGGTATTATAATAAGATTAAGGATAACATTATTGCTATTATGATTAAGTAGTAGTAACACTATTATTGTAAATTGGAGATTAAATATTATGGTTAATATTTTGGTTAAGTAGAGACAATGATGTCAATGTTAAAATTGAGATTTAAATATAACACCTAATCGAATAAATAAATAAATAAATCGTTAAATAAGTTTTAAACCTATCATTCTCCAACTTGAATGTGCTTGTCTCAATGCTTAGGCAAGCTAAATTAACTCTAGTAAACCATCTTTAAAAGAAGATCTGAAATATATTTTTTCATAAAGATATGTTAAGAAGTGACCCCACTAGGTGTGTAGTGTGTACCATAGAGATTTGACCCACTCCATACACATTTAGAGAGTGTTAATTAGCTTAGTTATTAGGAAAGGTTGTTGGGTTTTCTTGCAAAAATGTTTTGGGGATGATAAATGAATTGCATAGACAATTGTTTATATTTAATTTAGAAGCGACCACATGTAGGTGTGCAACTCATGCTCATGTTAGTGTTGCATATTAGGCCCTTAGAGTGCTAACTAGCCTAATTATTGTGATCTAAAAAAAAATATTGTTGGATTTTTCTTGTGAAAATTTTAGGCATGACAGCTTCAGTTGTAGGCTTTTTGAATGCTTCATGACTATCACAATTGTATGAATTGACACTTCTCTCTTTTACAAAGGAAGCCTACACTTTGTCCATTAAATAGTCCATTTTTTGTGCAAAGTGCCATTTGAAGCCTAATGTTGAAGTTTTTGCAGAAAGGAACCCATTTCCTTTTAATTTCAAAGGTCTTATAATAAGCTTCAAAAGTTATCATAGCTGCTCACACTACTAAACTTGATAGCATTTTTGAAAGACCATTGGTATATTTTTTCTATTTATGAGTACAACATGAAAGGCCAATCAACATGATAGACATACCTTGTAAAAATGGAGAATTTTGTCTTGTTTGGTGCACATTTTTTTACTGTCCATGTCCTTGTTGTCTTCTTCTTGACCATGCTTTCTACTTTTCAAATAATATCACCTTATTGTACTATATATCTTATTCATGTTGAACCTTTGTTTTAATTTTACATTTTTCGTTTTAGCCAACACAAAATCCACAAATTGTTGTCTTTGTTCTTTTTCTATAAGACAGGTAAGAGGAAGCTATGTGTTTGTAAGGAGATACCAATTTACATATTATTTTTACTTTATGAACAAAATAGTTAGCTTTCATAATGAAAGTTTTAGATAGCTTATGAATCATTATACAAATAGTATATTGTGTACAATTTGTACAATTTAATTTCATTTAGGCAATGGACAACTTTCACGAGCCCACATATATTATTGAAATCTCAAGTAGTGATAGCTCCCCAATTCTCTTTACCAATTCATCTCCATCGATGAATTGGAATGGCATTCCTATAGGACCCATACAGGATTTTGCAAGTAACATTATAGTTAGTTGCATAGACTAGATACAACAAGCAAAGACCATTGTTGCAAATGTTGAAAGTGTGAAGGAGTATGGCATTCAATTGATTGAAATTGCATTACATGAATTTCATTCAACTTGTGAAAAGTTAACTTCCTTCTACACTTTCCTTCGTGAACTACATGTCGATGAGTACTATTCACAAGATGGTTCTACCTACATTAAAGTAGCATTTCACAACTACTTAAGTGATGTTTAGTATACTTTTTCTCTATAAATATGTATATAAATGTGATGTACAAAATGTAACTACAACTTCTAACAACTTATGCACAGTTGGTTGTATTTTTCATTCCTACAAGAAATGTAAGATCCTCAATACTAAAAACAAAGAAGTTCTCCTTGCATCAAAAGTTCATTTTCAGTATTACTAAAATACCATGTAATACACTTTTGTTTTCAATATATATATATATGCCAAATTTTATTTAGATCATAAAAAGTTATGAAATTTGTACATGATGTTCAAATCCCAATAGAACCAATAGAAACAATATTGTTGCGTGAGTTGATATAATTGCATAAAAAAATGTACATAGAATGCAAGGTTTAATGCTTATAGGGCACATTTTGAGCTATAAGGAGATATAAAGAATTTTATTCCATCCTTCACCACCCAAGGACTTTGCCTCTGCATCTTTGTTTTGAGTAACTAAAGTTTTTCTTCACAAAAAGTAGATATCATATTTCCATTCAAACGTTTCTTAAAAAATAAGAACAACAATTGAGAGCTAAAAATTCTTATGATCTTTTCCAAAATATTACTACCTACAATATTTATGTAATTACTGTCAACTTTATATAGCCATAAATACATTTTAAACTATAGGTAACAAAAGGAATGACCATCTCCTTCATTATTGACTTAACTGGAAAGAAAAATGACAAAGACAGGCGCATAATCTCAAATTATAAGTATTAAATAAAGGAAAAGACAAGAATGACAAAACCCAAGGTATTAAAACTTACAAGTGGTACCTGGAGGGATGCCCAGAAATTTCTCCAAATTGATACACAACAGCATAGGGAGGAGTTGTTCCATAAGCTGGCATTAATGGCTAAACCAAGCACAAATACCATTCTATAAGATTAATTAAACTGTTAAAGGTTTTGAATCATTTTTGCTTTTATTTGGTGGGCACATGAAAATAATTTGAGGCTTCAAATTTTTTTTGACTATTTAATCTGTATAAATTTTTTTAATGGAACATAATTTCTAGAAAGGACTTTCAATATAATATATATATATATATATATATATATATATATATATATATATATATATATATATATATATATATATATCAACAACGTGCTTAACCAACAATCAAGGATAAAGGGCCAATGACCAATTTGACAACATATGATAGAGGACTAATGACCAATTTGACAACATATGATAGAGGGCTAATGATCAATTTGACAACATATCTAGTATTGAAACCGAAGCAGCAACCTAATAGCCTAGCTAGGGTCAATTATTATTGGGTAATTATTTCTTTAGACAATGATGTGGCACTTATTTTCAGTAGGGAAGAGTTGATGATATGGTAATTGATTGTTTCATAGCTTGTGAAAAGACAATGCAAGGAAAAAGTATAAAATACTCTCAAGATACAATAGCTTTGAATGAATTAAGTTAGAAATCATAGTAAGCCAAATATCATCTGCCAGATTTAAGATTTTGTTCAATATTATAGTAGGTTTATAAATTCCTCTAGATGGATACATATCAGCATAGGGAGGAGTTGTTCCATATGCTAGCATTAATGGCTAAACCAATCACATATACCATTCTATAAGATTAGTTAAAGTGTTAAGGGTTTTGAAGCTTCTCTATCAAAAGCACTAGTAGAACACAAAAATATCAAGCACATTGCAACACAAGGGCATTCTTCCATTTGTCCATCAACTTCCCATGGTTGGCAATGCCATGTGGAGTGGTAGAGTACACCATGAAATCAAATAAAAAAATGCATTTGCATGTGTTACCATACTCATATTTCTCACTAATTGGAATCTCATAGTACTCTAGCATATGAAAAATTAGAAGTGGAACATAATATAACTTTATGCCTTTATCCCATGCCTTCAACACATTCAAAATAATCCATCCAAATATTCAATATAGTGTTGACTTCAATGGTGGAGGTAAAAGACTATATAAAACACTTAGAATCTACAGAAAAAAGGCATGGTTTCATTAGATGCTTAGCCATTAGGAGAGAATAGAAAGAAGGATAGCATTCCATAAACCTTCAAGATAACAAAGATGCCATGAAACCTTCATGGTTTTTTAAGGATAAATATACACCTTACAAATTGTTCCAATAGAAGAATTGTATTACAACAAAAAAAATTAGTTCTCGAGACTAAAAACCCACATGATTTCATATTTTAAGTAATTTTTGAAGAATTTTACAGTCTTGTATTACTAAACTTGAAAACATCTTATATCAATAAAATTAGATTTTCACCTTCACAAAATGTTGGATTTTTGGTGTCATATGACGATTGATAATTTTTTTTGTGATTTTCATGTAATTCCTTATATTTTTTTCTCATCCTATTACATACCTGCATACCAAGTTCTAGTTAACTACGCACATGATGTGAGATGGGTTGGAGGAATATACTATGCTAACACTTTTCTAATACAAAAATTGTGATTCATTTCAAAAGGAAATAGAATAAATCAATAATATGATAGCTATCTGATCACTTGATGTGCTCATTCATATTATATAATGATTTATCTTTGATTAATTAGTAAAGATTTATTTTCTGGATTTGCTTCACTACATCACCATAGTGCTATTGAATCTTGTTTTATATCCTTTGGTGATTTATTCAAGTATATGTAGGTTGTCTATGGGCAAGGGCCCATTGGTGCTACCTTGCATAGAACAATCACATGGAATCTAATGGTCTAAGTGAACACCAGGATATAGTTGTATGGTTTCATCTCTACTAATTACATTATGCCTAAAATGTGGTAGGATGATGTTGAAAATGATATCAATTATGCTTGACCAAGTCACAATTTTAACATGATAACTTCTAATGACAGTAACATGTTTAGTATGACAGAAATAACAGACACTTTGTTTTTGTGGAGTTTGCTAAATCATTGGCATTTGGTACCAAGTAGTACCAATCTTAAACATATGATTTAATTACAACAACTAGGTGGTATTATGTCATTCATATGACCTATGATTGTTGTGGGAAGTTAGGTGGTAGATATAGTAAGGTGCAATGTATGGTTGCAGGATTCTAGTTGTTGGTTTGCTACGACAATCTCTTGAAACATTTCTCTTGAAGAAGTATTTTTATAAGACTATATTTTGAACAATAGTTACAAATGGACAATGATACATATGCATATTGATCTTTCAGGAGAAGATGGAGTCCATCACCATTTTCATATGCATATTGATCTTTTAGGATAGGATGAAGTCCATCACAATCATACCAAACAATATCAAAAGAGGGAGATTGGGTTGCTATCTAAATATAAGATATTTGGGATTGTTAAAGACATGAAAGAGTTGCTTGTCTTAAATTATGATGAAGGTGCAACCCGAGACACAGAAAATAACCCACAAATAAGAGAATAATTTTATTATTCAGACAATGGAGCTTCTTACATGTAGAGGATCTCAAATCCCCACGTTCTACAACACATGCAAGCTACAAAAAGCTACAGAATAACCCTTTTCGCAATATGCGAGCTTGTCCCCAAAAAGTTACCCAAAAATTACAAAACCCACCCATAAATAGAGTTCCTCATTAGTTTGGAGCCAAAACAAAATTCAAATTGAGTTTAGGTGGTTTGGCGCCGAAAACTTACAACATGAAGTTCAAATTTCAACAAAGCATTTGCAATGGTATCTTCTAGAAAGTGCGCCAACTTTCTGGGGCTATAACTTTTGATCCAGGGCTCCGATTCACGAACCGTTTGAACCGTTGGAAAGGTCTCAAAGTCAAGAACATGCTCGAAATCTACTACGCCAATTTTGGCAAGCTTCAAGGAAAATCTGGGAGCTCTAAGTGCCTCAAATCCCACTCGAAAGATTTTTAGGTGCAAATATGGGTAACAAAAACTGCAATATCTTTCCACCCAAGAATAGAAGATAAAAAACCATAAATTGGGAATTTTATTATGACGAAAAGGGTATCCAAAAATGTAAAAACATCTAAAAACTAAGAAACTTTAAATTTAACTATTTTTGGGTGATGCAAGATTGCCCTTACACCACTGGATGCTCCTGCATTAGACACCCAGGGTAATTTTGAGAAGTGACCCCGTCATGTCTTCGATGGTGGAGAAAAACCCAAATGGTCAACCTCTGCCTGAGGCAACCACGATGAATCTTCAATAGGCCTTCCTTTCCATTTCACTAGATATTCTTCATACTATCTGTTCTTGGTACTCCTTCCCACACGACTATCTAGGATTTATTCAATCTCCTCCTTTTCTAAAGTAGATGCTAGAATCCCACACTATTCCATCATTGGTACTTCCTCTACACCACCTTCATGATACTCTATCAAATCTGAAATGTTGAACACAGGGGAAATGTTGAATCCATCCGGCAACTCTACCTCATATGCATTCCCTGAATCATGCCTCTTCAAAATTTTACACGGACCAAACTTCTTCATCTTCAATTTGTTATATGTTCCCATTGGAAACCTTTCTTTCCTCAAGTGGACCATCACTTCATCACGATCACGAAACTCCTTATACCTCCTCTTAATCCACCTTGGCCTTATACCTACATATTCATCTTGTTAATATGTTCTCTTACCTTCTCATGTATATCCTTGATGTGTGTTCTACAAATCTTCAGCTTCAACACTTATTTTCTTCTCTTGAGTCATAACACTCAATTGGAGCTGTTATACAGGGCTACCTCCATACATAATCTAGAATGGTGATCTATCAGTGCTTCTATTGACAGAATTGTTGTAAGAAAATTATGTCTGGGGTAAGACCAAGTCCCATCCCTTGGGTTTATCTACTACCAAACATCTGATGAGTTACCAGGACTCACATTAGCAACCTGCAATACGCCCATCTATTTTGGATGGTGGGAAGCCGAACTCAACTCTGTCTTCAACATCTTCCACAAGGTCCTCCAAAGAGGTACTTGCCCCCTGGAAATTTGGTATCGATGCAGAAAACAAAGCGTCTTCTAGTCCATAGCCTCCACCACCTCTCTTTGAAGGAGAACAAATTAGAAGCCAATGTCATTTGCATCATGGGTCCCTCGACATGGAATGAAATGTGTCATCTTGAAAATCTATCAGCCGCCACAAAAGTGAATCATTTCCCTTGTTGTGTCCTTGGAAAACCAAAGGAGCAAGTCCATACTTATATCCTCATAGCCTCTCTAAATGCGGGTAAGGCTGATGCGTATTCGCTCGCTCCTTTAACCATCGACATACTGCATGGCTTTGGCCACAAACTTTCTTCACATCACAGTGGTAGGGTAATAATAATGCTCAGCGATAATGGCAATGGTCTTATCCCAGCAAAATGTCCATCCATTCCTCCTGCATTATTCTCCTTTATTAGGTTCTCCCTCCTTAGAACTCCTTGGGATACACAGAATTATTTACCTTAAATAACATGCCATCTGGATCCAGAAATCCGGCCACCTTATCCTATCCATTATGTAGGGTTACTTTGGCTTTTAAGCTATCTCACAATCGGGATCTTTATCCTGATATCTTAAGTTCATTAGACCAACCACTTCAATCTAAATCTTTGTAATCATCAGTATGCCTCCTACTTAAAGGCATCTACAACCTATTGACTTCCCATCTCCTATGTTTCTAGAAACAAGGTATAGCTCTCTACCGAAAACTCTGCCATTTCATATGCCTCTAATTTAATTTTCCACGACTATTTAGGTATAAGGCCTAATAATGATGGAATTATATAGAACAAATTCCTTTGGCAACAAATAATGTCTCCATTTCTTTAATGCTTGAACTATTGTATAAAATTCTTGATCATATACAGAATACTTTCTCTTGGCATCATTTAACTTTTCACTGAAATAGGCAATGGGCTTACCTTCTTGGCTCAACACTGCTCCAATGGCACAACCACTAGCATCACAATCCACCTGAAACACCTTGTTGAAATTTGGGAGAGCTAGAACAGGTTGCTCTGTCACCTTCTACTTCAATAGTTCAATTTTTTTTGCTGCTCCAGTGCTCCACTTGAATTCCTTTCTATCCCCTATCATTGTTTCAGTCAGGGGTCCACAAATACTACTGAAGTTTCTAATGAACTTTCTATAAAAACTAGCCAAACCATGGAAAGATCTCACCTCGGTAGTAGTTCTTGGGGTAGGCCATTCCATAATAGCCTTCACCTTCTTTGGGTCCGTCTTGAGACCTTCTTTGAGACAACAAACCCCAAGTACACACTAACTCCCTCTTCACAAAACTGCACTTCTTCATATTAATCAACAGTTTCTCTTCTCTTAACTTCTCAAAGGCTCTCTGAATATGCATCAGATGCTCATCCAACATCTTACTAAAAATCAAAATATCATCTAAATACACAATAACAAAACTTCCTAGAAATTTTTTTAGTACCTCTGGATTCTAAGGCCTTGAATGTACTCGATTCATTAGTTATTAAAAGGCATGATAACCAATCATATATGGAAAACCCCCTCTTGGTCTTGAAGATCTTTCATTCATCTCACCTCTTTCGAATGCGGATTTGAGAGTGATATCCTCTTAGGATCAATCTTTGTGGCCAAATCTTGGAAGCTCCTTAAACAATCCATCAGGTCATCCATCGCATGGCGAGGAAATCTGTGCTTGATTTATTTATCTTGTTTATGTCAAAAGTCTGTACATCCTCCCCATCCTTCTTTGGTGTAGTATTGTGAGTCTGCACATGGACTCAAACACTCTCAAGTATCAAAGCCTTTCTCAACAACTCTTGAACTTGTCTATTCAGCTCCTCATTTTCACAGTGAGTCATTCTATGGAGATTGCTTATTTATTAAAACTAATCCGGGAATCAAGTCAATCGATGGTGATCTTCGTGGTGGTAAACCCTGGGTACATTATCCGAAACAATATCACGAAATTCATCAACATCCGGAAACTGTACGGAACCTTCCTCACTATCCCTCTTTGAAAAACCGCTCTAGGAATCAATGCATAACACCACATGCTCATGCTTCATACCTTCCTAAAAATTTTTCTTTGATCTACATAGCTCAAATTCTAGCCTCTTTGCATACCTTTCTTTGGTCTCTCCTTTGTAGGTTTCAACTTTGTGACCAACACCATCCTTTTCAAGGAATAGAGTGTTTGCATGGCCATCATGTATAAGCTCATCTATCCCGAGCGCCCGCGGCCTCCCCAACAACATGTGACGGCATGCATCCATGGGATAATATAGCAAGGAATACCTCATCATGGTAGCTCGATCTTGAACTTTACTAGAGCTGCTCATTGACCAAAACTTTTGTGATGTTTACTGGCCGAGCAGTGCGATAGGATCACGGATGCCTTTCCCTCTTCAGCTTCAACTTTGTGACCATCTCCTCTGATACCAAATTATCAGTGCTCCCACCGTCAATAATGACATCACAAGATTTTCCTTCACACTTGCACCTTGTGTGAAATAGATTCTTCCTCTGTTGTTTGGTTCCTTTTCTTGAGTCACTGAAAGTGCTCTCTAATCCACTAGAGGTTTCTCCTTCGGCATCATCGAAGATATTCCGGATTAGGCCTCCATCACCGCCGCCAGCTAAACCCACGCCTTGACCCAGCCACGGCATTTTTTACGCTTCGCCCGGTGTTGTGGACATTCTGGGCTCGATGCCTTCTTCACCACACTGGAAACACGTTCCTTTGAAACCACCTCTTCTAGATCCTTGTCCATATCTCTCTCGTCCTCTACCTCTTTGATCCCCACTGTTTTGATCACGAGGGCGGTAGAAGTTGTCATTCCTTTGGCTTCGGCTGGTACCCACACCGTCACTTTTCTTTTCATCATCATTTCGGCTTCCTGAAGGTTTTCCACTGCCCCTTCCGCTTTGACCTCCTCATCTTTTTTGCTTGCCATCAAATCTTTTGTTTAGCTTCTCTTCCACCTTTAGAGCAAACTGATACACATCCTCAATGATGGTCATTCTGACTAGGCTTAACTCCTCCTGAATGCTTGGTTGTAACCCATTAAGATATCAGGCTACCTTCTCCTTATTGGCCTCTGTGTGGCCCGTTATGATGATTATCTTGTGAAAATCTTCAGTATATTCTTTCACGGATCTGCTTCCTTGCTTCAACCCTTGCAATTTCTTCAACAGATCTAACTCGTAGTCCACTGGTATGAACTGCTTCTTCAGTTTCTCTACCATGCGATCCCATCTGGTGATCTTTCCTTTTCCTCTTCGATTTCTTTCCGTTGGACCTCTCTTTCCACCAAAATCACTGGCCTTAGAGCTGTTTTCAAAACTTAACCCGATCGGGGAGTCCTCCTTCTCCATACTCAAAGATATTGTTCCCTGGCTCGTTAGTCCAATGCGATCCAACTCTTAGGGATCGATTTCGGAATAGCTAGGGACTTACGCTGCTGGGTCTTTTCCTGATCTTCAATATGGCCCTTATTAGCCTCATTTGGTCTTGATCAATTGCTTCTTCTTCCTCTTCTACATTTGAACCTTCTTCCTCTCCTTCATCCTCACTTTCCTCCCTTGGGTTTAACCCTCTTCATTTTCTTGTAATGCATCAGCCTATCCTGCGGAGGCAACCGGTGCATCGTCCACCGGCATCTCTGCTGCCTCAACCTCGGCACCACCATGCCTGCCATCGCGCGCTCGCCCGGAAGGCGTAATGACCTTGACCCACAACCATGGTCCTAGTCACGGTATTTGCCTCATGATAGAGCATCATCCCACCTGCAGCTCAAAAACCCACTTTGATACCCGCGTGATGAAGTGCAGCTGGGAACATAAATAACCCACAAACAAGAGAATAATTTTGTATTAGGAAAATGGAGCCTTCTTACATGCATGAGATCTCAAATCCCCAAGTTCTACAACACATGCAAGCTACAGAAAGCTATAGAACAACCCTTTCGCAATATGCGAGCTTGTACCCAAAAAGTTACCCAAAAATTAGAAAACCCACCCATAAATAGAGCTCCTCATTAGTTTGGAGCCAAAACAACATTCAAATTGAGTTTAGGTGGTTTGGCGCTGAAAATTTACAACATGAAGTTCAAATTTCAAAAGAGCATTTGCAATGGTATCTTCTAGAAAGTGCGCCAACTTCTCGGGGCCATAACTTTTGATCCGGGGCTCTGATTCATGAATCGTTTGAACCGTTGGAAAGGCCTCAAAGTCAAGAACACGCTCAAAATTTTCTATGCTTATTTTGGCAAGTTTTGAGGCCGATCCGGGAGCTCTAAGTGCCTCAAATCCCACTCGGAAGATTTTTAGGTGTAAATCTGGGTAATAAAAATTGCAATATCTTTCCACCTAGGAATAGAAGATAAAAACCGTAAATTGAAAATTTTATTATGACAAAAAGGGTATCCAAAAATGTAAAAACATCTAAAAACCGAGAAACTTGAAATTTAACTATTTTTGGGTGATGCAAGATTGCCCTTACACCACTAGATGCTCCTGCATCAAACTACAAGTGTTCATGCTAATTGAGATGACAAGCTACCCTGTAACATAATCTATGATGCACCTAAACTTTTTAAGTCATCATATCATATTTTTTAGGCACAATTATATTCTACAATTAGATATTGGGTGAGGATAAAATCTATTATTTTTGGGGTTTTGCTCTAATTAAATTTCATCATACATAGGGAAAAGACAACTCAGACTAAGCTATTGAACTTATTTATTTTAGATCCTCGGTGTGTTGTTTCTATCATTTGCTTCTTTCTTCTACATTGATCATGTCAAAGATGGGATAATTTGGATTGTCTAGGACTTATGTCGACTATGCACACCTGAATCCATGAATCTGATTGGAATATATGTTCTTGCAGTCAGGATGTAGGTCAAGCATGCAACACACTTCTCTTCAGATCTAACAAGTTGTTCACTTAAAATGATAAGTCTATCATTAATGCCAAAAACTTGAATATGAGTGTTATACATTTATCCTCATATTTTTTTTTTTTGAATTGTTGGTAGTGTCTTACCTTTAGGTGTTTGTACACATTTGCTTTATTAATATATGTTTTTCCATGTGCCTCAAAGTCTTGTTTTTAGCTTTGTTAGATTGGAAGATAATGCCTTCTCTATAATTAATAGCAAATATTATTGTTGTTCATGCAAGTTCTAGTTAATTCTGATAATTTTGGGGTGTGTGCAAGAAGTTGAGTCCACTTTTTGGCCAAAAAGTGGAAGTGCTTTTCCTAATTTTCAGAATTTGACACATTTGACCTTAAAATTTGAAGCACTTAGAGATGAAATCTTTAAAAAAGTCCCTAATCATAAAATGTAGTGCTCAAAGTCTAGTTTCCAAATATGTAATTTATTTCAATACCCAGATTGTACAAATTGAGTTTCAATAGGAATTTCTAAAAACTACTGTTTAAAAGTCACTTTTTTTTACCATACCATGCATGTGTACAACATCCATATTTTGACTTAAATTATCGTATTTTTCTAAATCCTTTTGGGAAAAGATTTGTGACTCAATGAAGCTTGTTCTTGATATTTTTTTGTAATTTTTTATTGAATATTTCTTTTTTGTTAAATTTTTATTAGGTAGATTTATCGTTTTGAAAAATTGTCGTCTACGACATGCATAAGATGACCTGAACTTATTATTTATTGATTTTTTTTAAATTGAAAAGAATTGTCTAATGTTTTTTCTCGTGCAATTCATTTTTCAAAATGTTATGTTGATCAAAATTTATTAAAATAGTAAAAAACCCTGATATTTTAAGTTTGTGGACCAATTTTATTAGAAATTAATTGAAAAATAGAAAAAATAGTCTAATTTTTTTTAAAATTACATATTTAGAATCTACATTGTCTCATCTACAATAGGTTTTAATTTCGTCAAAAAATTCTGCAAAAAATGTCGTAAGCCATATGTCCAAAGTCTGTATTTTTCTCTGACATTGTTAGGATCTTCAACTTGCAGGTCAAACTAGGTTGAAGGCCTAGGTTCGGATTTCCAATGCTTTTCTCGAACCAAAATCCTAGGAAAAAACCTGACCACAAAGCTAATAGAAATTCAAATTTTAAAAAATGGGATCGCGCTTTATAAAACAAGATCCTATTTATTAAAAGCGATATCCCATTTTATAATCAGGATCTCGTTCCCTAATTTACAATATTCAGACCATTGGAAGGGAAACATGATCCCATTTTCCTTCCAATGGTCCCCACATTAAATATCGAGGAACGAGATACCAATTATAGAATGGGATCCCAGTTTTTATAAATGGGATCATGTTTCTTTTATTTAAATTTACTTCCAAAAAATACTGTGAAGTTTGCAACTTCACATGTATGGCCAAGAGTAGTAAAATTGAACTATTTTTTATGAGCTATTGTATTTATAGGTGGTGAACTTGATTTTTGATAGATTTTTTCAAAGGAGGCATCATCTACACCCTTTTTGAAGTGGAATTGTGTTATTTTTGTGCTTGTTTGGAGGAAAAAAAGGTCTTCAACTTGCAATATGCATTGAATTTTTCAAAGGAGGCATGAAGAAAATAATTTTTAAAGTGGAATTGTGCTAGTTTTCAAATTGTTTTGAGGAACACAAGAGGAATAATTTTATCCTAATAGGTATTCAACTTCCAATTTGGATTGAATATTTTGAAGAATTTCACTATTAACATTCATTTGTGCTTGAGAATTTTATAATCATGGGAGATAAAGCTTGTAATAAGAGAAGGAAGACATTGACTCCTCAAGAAGTTGAAGAAAATATAGAGGAGAGACAAAGAGAAAGAGAAATAAGAATTAGAATGAAATCAATGAATGATGGTGGAGCATCCAATTCCACAACTATTGAAGATGAAAACATTGAGGATACCATGGTTGTAGATGAAGCTAATTTGCAAGGAGTCAATTTGGAGAAGAATATGATCATACAAACAAGTTCTACTATGTCTTGAAATCCCTCTTTGAATGCTATGGAGAATGTTTCAATATGTAGAAATCTAGGTACGTCTTCAAATCCACATGTTAGTGAAATGGTAAATTTGTATGTAGAAATTTTACAAGATGCTGGAATTAATGACATTGAAAATGATGATATTCAGAGAGATGAAAATTTTATAGAATTTATTGAAAATGAAAAAGAAAAATATTTTGTTGCAAATAGAAATTAGAATGATCGCTTTCTTGAAAATGAAAACAAAACCTGTATTTTTGATGAAAATGAAAATGAAAGCCATTTTGTTGATGAAAATGAAAGCCATTTTGTTGATGAAAATGAAGATGAAAATGTAAATGTAAATGAAGATGAAGATGAAAATGAAGATGAAAATCTAGAATGTGATGTTGAATTTAATGAAAATACTTTTTTTTTAAATTAGAAGTGGTGTTTTCAATAATCTTCTTGGTCAAATTTCTTGGAGGCAAATAAGAACACATGTAAATAGAATATAAACCAAATTCTTTTATTGTAAAAAACTTGCATTTCAATGTTAACTAATGATGCAATTGATGAGAATGAAAAAAATGAGGAAAGTAATGAAAAGGTTAGGCTTTTATGTTAAACCAAAAAGAAAAGATCAATCATTAAAACATGTTATGTCTATTGTTGCTAGTGCCATTCAATCTATTAGGAAAAATAGTCGATCTAAAGATAAAAATGCAGCAAGAAGAGCTATAACAACTACTATAGTTAATAAAGTAACTTTGAATAAAATAATGGTAAGCAATATTAGTGAAGTTTTAAAAATACATCCTAAAACAT
>VDFB02017449.1:0-16779 GCA_007258455.2 Sequoia sempervirens
TAGGGTAGAGTTAGAGTTAGTGTTAAAATAAGTGTTAGTATTAGAATTAGGATTAGTGTCAATCTAATAATTAATGTTAAGAGTTTCACCAGCTGATAGGCTATATTATGCATGAGGTGTTGGCCTGAAACAAGTCTCATGCTCATATACAGCTCCCTTCTGCCGGTATACAGCTCCCTTCCATCAGTATACTGTCTTTTTTACATCGGTTTTCAATCTCCTGCAATCGGTATATAGTCTTTGCAATAAATGTGAGATATTTCGATCAGATTAGATCAGATTGAAATCTTTGCAATAAATGTGAGATATTTCGATTTGCTTTTCCACTATCCTACGGACTCTAACAGTGACCAAAGTCATTCTTAAATACATTGCCATGGTACCGGCCTGTAGGATCGATCGCGTGCTCATCGCAAACAACTTCCCAAAACTTTACCCCAATCTGGTTACCGCATTGCCCACCCCTGAATATGTAAGATTTCTGGCATTTTGGCAGCAGAAACTTAAACCCTAACACACCCAGAAAAGAAGAAATGAGCCTTAAAAACACTATGAAACCTTTGCATTGTTATGCTTCCCTCGGAAATGGTTATGAGAGATTTGTGCTTGTTTGTCTCTGCTTATAGGAAAATTTTGTGCTACCTTACTATCTTGACCGTTGGTAGGGTTCCTATCAACGTCGCTTTTGTGGGGTTCCAACGACAGGCGAGGATTTCAAAAATGTCTTATGCTAGCGGACGAACCACAGCAAGTAAAAATAATTCCCTAATCCAATTTATAATTGTAAAATAAAGCTGCCCACATGAAATTTTTGTGCTTTTGTTGGTTATCAGAGTCGAGGCTACAGTCGCGGATGAACATGGATATTTTTAGATATTTACAAGCTCTCTGTGTTTGAGGTACCGAATCTCGAGCTCTTGAAATATTTTTAGATAGCTCACACCCATGTTGAATGCTTTAAGTGTTTATTACTCCCTTGCCCACACATTTCTATCACCTGTTAATGTTTTTTAGACTTCATAATTTTGGTATTTTTGACGTTTGATTTGCTGAAGTGAGGGCTTTAAATACGAAGAACTATTACGAACTATAGGCTATACTAACGATGTGAAATTAATGGCTTTAATGAATGATAAAAAATAAGTAATCTGCTGCAGCAGCTAAAACAATTACAGGACCATGGATTTCGTGACGCTGAAATATTTATATAACATGGACTTTGCGAAGGGTTTAGAAATATCGAATATCTTAATTCTCTTCTCACACGATCCTGTCACGATATCCTTCCGCATATTTCAGTTGTATACAAATGTTTCTTTAGCCAAATGTTCTAAAATTTCAGCAACTTGGAAGCTTTTTAGGCAAAATATATTTTTTTTTTCTAATAAACAAATTTTAATTTTGGGTTTTGTTTTTAGTGAGGGTGTGCTTAGTGTTTCAACTGTTCTCTATGCTTCTCTATGATTGCTTTTATAATCTTCAACTGTCGGAACTCAACTCAACTAAAACCATTACCTCTTTCGATGGTGCCTACGTTATTAAACGAAAAGTAACAGAAGATCAAAATTTTGAGGTTTATTCCAAAGTGTTTAGATCATATCAATGATCTGAACCTAACTGCTATTAATGACAACAAATCTGCCAGTTGAGAGTGATTTTCTGTGTACAGTTTAGAAAACATGAAGTCAAAACTCTATGAACTCCTAGTTATACATTGGTATCGATGTTTCATTCCTGGAAGAATGTTGTTATGTGTAGTCTAAAATTGATGTCTAGATTGAAGGCTTGCAGAAACAGAAACACAGCTCTTTCATAGTGCTGTTGGAGTTTTGACATTTCTCCAATACCCTTATTTCCTTCCACATTTTTTTTTTAAATGTTAAATGCTTGCCAATCTTTGGCTTAGATGCAGTAAAATAAGAAAATGACTTTCATTTCTATTTACAAATTAGAACTTCATTGTGAAAAAGTCATTCCTTAAATTTTCCACAGTTAAGGGGTTCATATGGAAGGCTTGTATAAATGTTCCCTCATTCACTTGCAGTGGCTCATCACACTCCAGTCATACTGCTATGGTTCATGTTTAAAGCATAAGTATAATTCTTCATATTCAGTAATTTTTGAGCATCAACACTGTCAGTTTTTCCCAAAGTTAATTGCTTTTTTATTTTCAAATTTCCCCACATCCCTTCTTCCTTGCTTTGGTTTTTGGCCTCCTGAGTCCTATTATATGTAATTTTGTATTTCTGGCTCTCGATAATTTTATGGATCATTTACAAAAATTGTTGGCTTTTTTATTAGTAAATTCTTCATATTCACTAATTTTTGAGCATCAACGCTGTCAATTTTTTTCAAAGTTAATTGCTTTTTAATTTTCAGATTTCCCCATGTAAATTTTACTGAACAGATTAAAGCACAGAAAATTAATTCAAAATCAAAAACAACAACACAACAGATACCCTGGGAAAACCCTCCTCTTGAGGGAGAAAAACCTAGCAACAAAGATCTCTCTTATATATGTAAATAGAGCAACAATTCTCTTTACAATGAGGCAAATCACAAGGCCAATCTTCAGCACATAACAAGATGCAATAGCAAATAACAATCTGCACTTCTTTAATAACTATCTCTGCCCTTGACTGAATTCGCAAACTGCTCTATAAGGAATTCGCACTCTTAATAGAAGAATATAATATCGAACTTTCTTGATGATATTCAAATGATAAATAGAACTCCTATATATACAAATCCAAGAGACACCTCCTTTTATAATGCAAGTCGGCCAAGCAAAGAATATATGTCTCTTAATAAATGTGACCAATCAAGTAAGTCGTCCTCATATGAAATCATGCCATTGTATAAGGAGGTCGGCCTTGGATGAAGACGAGTCTTTATCTCTTTAATAAATTCGAGCCATATAAATTAAACAGCCTTAAGGCTATCATTTAATTTATTACGCAGGAATATCAAATCTCGAAGCTGTTTATCATTAACACGCCAGACCCCTTCTTCCTTGCTTTGGTTTTTGGCCTCCGTGAGTCGTATTATAAGTAATTTTGTATTTTTGGCTCTCTAGAATTTTATGGATCATCTACAAAAATTGTTGGCTATTGTAGATATTCTAGCCATAAACCCTTTCTGAACTAATCTAACCCTGCTTGACTTAATTTTCTTGTCAAGCTTATGTGTAACTGTATATATTGCACTTTATTTGTACCTGTGTATATTGTCAACCGACCTATTACAAATTAGCAAATGCCTTAGCCATTAACTGACTTCTTAATATCTCATGCTTGGTTAAATCTGTAAACTTATTTCTGATTGGCTGAGAAAAAATAGTGGACACTTCATGAGCGTAGAAGTGAGTTTATATAAGTAGGGATATGCGTATTACGTTTTCTAATGTGAATGAATGAATGGAAGTATGGTTTACTGAGCAGTAGCTCAGAAATGTCTGTAACTTGTTGATGTAATAGTTTTTAAAAAGAATGAATTGAAGACTATGCTTTGTTCATGTCTCTTTGGCCCTTTTTCATTCCAATATTTGGTATCAGAGCTATGTAGGTCAGTCTCACTGGGTGTAGAGTTTTGTGGGTCCTATGTTGTCTATTATGAGGTGCATAGGCTATTGAAAAGAGGCTAGTCCAAAGCAATGTTTGCAGTTGAAAGGGCTAAAATCACCAAGTAAAGAAACCACCATAGCAATTGTTGAAGAAGAGTAGCTGTAACTATTTGAATGATGTCATAAGTCGCTGCAAAATAAAGATCATGTGAATCACAGTAGTGATAAGAAAGAAGACATAGTCTTTTGTTATGGATGTTGTAGTTAATGCCTGATGTCTGAAGTTTTAGAGGAGAAGCTGCATATCGGTGTTTGTTTTGAAGTCACAATTGTTGTATAAAGGGCCGATGCAAGTCTGATTGCAGATATCATTGAAATTGTTGTAAAGGTGTTTGAAGGTAGCTGTTTGGTTTGCAGCAGTCTAAGTCAAGCCGCTGAAGTCACCAAAGATGAGTTGGTAGTTCCAAGTTTATGGGAGCCAGCGTATGAAGGTTGCAGAAATAAAAAGTTGCCAAAAGAAGTTTTTTTTTAAGAGACAGTTGCTAGCCCAAGGAAGACCAGTCAACAAAAGCAAGAGGTGAATCCCAGACCGCCACAGGAGATCACAATCGACAAAGGAAATAGTAGAAGAAGTCATCGATGTCAGACGGAGTTGTTGGAAGAAAAAGTTGAAGTTTGCTCAACAGAGGTCACTGAAAAGGCCAAGAGTGATACGCTATCCATGTTTGAGTCACTCATTCTGAGAAGTTGAATCGTTGTTTGCAAGAATTTTCTTGAAGCTAAAGGTAAATTAGAGTCATGTCAATGGTGTTTTTTTTTTAAAGGAATCTGTAAAGTTTGTTGTGGAGCAGTTTTTGAGAAGAAAAGCCTAAGTTAAAGGCAATACCTAATGTATGAAGAACTATGTAAGAAAGAAATAAGTCCAGCTCCTGACGGCTCCTGAAGCAGTTGAAGAATTTGATGTTAAAATTATGGGTCAAGGTAAGAAACATTTTTGTTAAGTTGTTTGAAATTGAAGTTTAGTTTGGTGAAAGGAGGTCATAATCTCAAAAGAATTTGAATAGAGGATGTTATATAGCATGTTGTATAAGTGTTTTGGTTGAGAGAGAGTCAAAATGAGAGCATATTTAAAGTCTGTTGAACAAGTAAAGAGAGGTGTTGATAAAGGAGATAAAAAAAAATTAGAGGATACCAGTTTGCATTAGCTTCCCCCATCATGTGCGTTTGTGGTAATCTAAAAACCACCAGTTTGTGAGTTCGTGGTAATTTGAAACCACTTGTCAATGAGTTCACGGTAATCTGAAACCACTAGTATGATAGTTCGTGGTAATCTGAAACCACTTGTCTACAAGGATTGATAGTTTGTGGTAATCTAAAAACCACTTGTCTGCAAGGTTTGAGAATAAGGCCAACTGAGCCAATTAATGCTAGGATCCCCGAGCACCAGCAGTGTGACTCTATGGGAGGTGTTGATAAAACAAGTACATCACACTTGAACCTACGATGGACTGGTTACCAAAAAGGGCCAGAGCTCATGGGTAGAGCATCCCAACAGCAAAATGGGATTTCCTAGGTTTGATTCCTAGAAGTTGAAGATCGAAAATTGAAGATGATGAAACAACAGTGAAAGAGACGAAAAAAGAAACAAAATTCATAGTTTTGATTACGGGGGAGTGTTGGAGATTGTAATCACACCTACTCATCGAGTTTGCCAGCTGCTCCTAACAGCATCGTATCCTCAATTCAGTAGTCTACCTCTCAGCATTAAAGACCAATCTTGAAAATGATTCGAATGGGTTTTTACATGGAGTGCAAGTCAAGTTTCTAATAATGTATTCTATTTACTTTGCTTGTTGTGCAAGCTTTCTTCGTAGATGATAGGCTCTCCAGATATTGATGAATCTAGACATTTTGTATTTACTCCCACAAATGGAGTCCAGCTCCGCAGAGCTGTACAAGAATGGTTGCCAGTTTATGGAAGAGTCGAAGCTCTCTAACGTAAGAAGTCTGTGTAAGGAGTCAATAGCTGTAATGTGAATGAATGAAATGGAAATATGGTTTAGTGAGCAATAGCTCAAAAATGTCTGTAACTTGTCTTTGTAATAGTTTTTAAATAGAATGAATTGAAGACTCTTTTCTGTTGATGTCTCTTCAATTGAAGATGGATAAATAAAAAAAAAAAAATTAAATAATAATTAAAAAAAATTATAAATATTAAATATAGAATGGCCATGCTATTGCAAAAATTAAAACAAAATACTAACACATAAAAATGTTTCAAAATTAACATTTTAAAATACAAAAATAGATGGAAATAAACGATGTTTATAGTGGTCATTTTATAATCGTTTTGAAATACTAACAATTACAAATTGAAATAGGCATATTAGATAACAAATACCAAATCTAAAAGCAAAAAAGATAAATTATATGTGGGAATCATATATCATGATTCATCCAATGGAACATCAATAGATTAAGAGCTAAATTCTAGAATAGCTATGTCATCGATCTTTGGATCCTTAGTTAGGATGCTCTCTAGATACTCATCACTTTCAAGTTGTAGCTCCTTTTTAGGCAATAGAACCAGGGCTAAATCACTGAGGCTATTTGCCTTAACCATCTAATCCTCCAAGCATCACTTTCAAGTTGTAGCTCCTTTTTAGGCAATAGAACTAGGGGTAAATCATTGAGGCTATTTGCCTGAACCATCTAATCCTCCAAGCCCTTGACTGGTCCATCAAATGGAATTTGGTCCTATTTTGTTGAACGACACTACTTTACCTTGGGTCTGGTTGAGAGAGGAAACAAAGCATGCTATGATGTAGACCAAATTCTCTAACTTATTCAGCCTTGGATCCATCAAGGCCTCAACTGGTTCATTAGATGGAATTTAGTCCTATTTTGTTGAAGGATACTCTTGTACTGGGTTTGTTCAAGAGAGGAGACAAAGCATGCTATGATGGAGATAAAATTGTCTACCATATCACTCCTATTTTGTTATTTTCAAGCAGAATTCCCAATAATTGACAAAGCCAACATATCACTCCTATTTTGTTATTTTCATGGTTATTTTGCTTTGTTATTGATGTGAATTCATTCGTCATATAAAAAAGAATCTTGTATTAACTAGCTTATCTGGTATGCCTATTGGATTTTTAGTATTTATATTGCAATTCTGTGATGTACGTTGAGGTCAACCGTGATAATGCAACTCATATTTATAAGTTCTTGAAATCAAGCAAAGGTGGCCTTTTGGGTGACAATATTAAGTGGATTTTGACTAAGTTTCCAGTGGACAAAGATGGAAATGTGGTTGATTGATATGCTCCAACAACTTCTCCACTGAATATTGAAATACTTGACAATCCCTCTTTTGTAGTTTCATACCTTCTAATACTTTCTTATGATGATAAATTGTTTGGGCTTTTGTTGCATGTCAATCACAATAACACCAAGAACCTATTTCTGAACAACAAATGTTTGATTTGCTAATAAGATACATGCTTTAAGACATACACTAATATTTGTGTTTTATGTTTGCAGAAAGATATCAAGAAGATCCTTGGAACTGCCTTATTCTTAAAAAGCAAAAACATAACAGTGTCCACATAGTGCTAAGGAATAAGATGAAGATATCCATTTACATGTGATTCTAGTTATAGAACAGGTTGTAGCTAATAATGTTAGAAATTTCCTAGTTTTAATTGCTTAAAATTCAATTTTATTAGCGCTATGAATCTCATTTGTTTCACATGGTTTGAACTATACCATAAATAAGGGTTGTATTTCCAATCCCATCATGTATTTTTTTAGCAAAAGAGCAATTTAATCTCTCAAGGGTCGCATACAATTTTGTTTAGTTAGTTTTCTCAACTAAAAAAGGTGTTTATCATGCTTTTAACATTAATAATTTGCAAGCTGCCCATAGTCAGCATATTGTGTATCTTTTACAATTCACACTACTCTACCACATTTATCACTCTTTTACCTTTAGTTGGGCTGATCAAACAAGAGAGTTGTCTTGCAATGGTCAACACAATTCTTTGATGATAATGGCTGCCAAGGTTGGGTTCTTTTATCCCTTGAAAATTTGTATTTTCATATGATGAATTTGTTTGATATAAATGGCTGGCAAAGATGTGCTCTTTTATCTTTTGATAAATTGTACTATTCATTTCTCATCCCAACATCTCCAAATATAAAGATTTCAAAGAAGCTCCATACCCATGAATTTGAATCTCTTGAAGGTTGAGGTGTAAGGCACAACTTATCTATTCAACCACCAAAAGTAATACAAAAGTGTCATTTGACACAAATCTACTGTTGACAAATAGGAAAAGCAACTATCCTGAAGTGATCAAAATCATTGAAGAAGTTTCATGCCACAAGAGTGCTAGCTATGGAAGATTCGCTATAAAAATATAGGTAAAGTGCAAATTAGATAATGGATTCGACACTACAAAGTCAATAAAGTCACAAACAACTACCCTAATGATCGGCTCAAGAGAGATTTGATATCATTAATAGCCTAAATGCATCAAAATGTGTAATAAAATCAAAGTATAATCTTAATTAACACCAATGGGATAAGTGAGAATAGGGAATTCTCCACATCTCCATCAAACAAGACAAGAAGGAAATAATGTTGACAATTAGAATTTAAATTTAGGGATGTTATTAAAATCTTTATCAATTTCCTTGACACACCATTGACACCGAGTAGCAAAAGTGTTACAAACATTTTGTATATATTGCAAACAAAATTGTATATATTTTAAACTATAGTTCCTTTCCATGTTTACTTCTATATATTTTTCTATCGGCGTAACCCTTGCACCCCCTCTGGTGCAAGTGCTAGCAGTTAGTGTTAGAATTAGTAATAAAATTAGTGTTAGCATTAAAAATAGTGTTACTACTAAAATAAGTGATAGTGTTAGAATTAGGATTGGTGTTGTTACAATTAAAATTAATGCTAGTGTTATAGAATGTCTCTCAATACAATTAATACATCGGCTATTACACCATCCTTATATTAATACATATATAGTTGAAACAAATTTCAACACTCTCAACTTTTCAAGAATTACAACAATTAAAATGAACATATAATTGATAATCATATATCATATTTTATGATAAAGACCACCATTATAACTATCTAAAGAAACCTTGAGATATCAATCAAGAACTCTTTTTATATGCTTTTAAGACTTATTTTATTTTATTTAATTTTCAATTCTTAAATGGTTTTATTTGAAATTGTAGTTTGAGATACATTTCTTACGTTTATAATAGAACATAATGCCTGATGGCGTTAATTGCGCGTATTCAACATCCTTAAATAGTGGAGTACACGGAAGCTTGAGTGGAAAAAGGTATGCTCCATTGTCCATGCAACCAGGATTATCTATTTGAAATCACTAAATATTGAAATATATCATCTATAGAAATAGCCTTTGCACCTAAACCAACATTAAGATGTAAACAATTATGTATCTCAAATAGTACGTTATCTTACAAATTAATTCCTATGATCTCTATGTAGTGGGATATTAAATATTCCCATGCCAACTACATTTTCCAGATTCTTTTTGTGCATTGCTTGGAGGGGACTTAAATGTTTTGTAGCTACTGCATTTGTGTTTTTCACCATATTTTAAGACTTAGCTTTATACATTTTTTTCTTCTTTCAAGCACTGCTTTACGTATCATTTAAACAAGGCTATTGCATAAAATCTTACAAATCAACCTGTATACAATAGATACAAAGGCATATTTTGCCACCTAAACAAAATAATATAAAAATTGAATATTTGAGCAGTTCCTTATATATAAAATTTTTATTAGACAATACAACACGGTAAATCCACCTCGTCCAACACTAGCGTCAATAAAGATAGATTACGAAACTTGTTAAGATATGAAAACTTGTGTTGAAGAACAGGTCTAGTTTAGGCTACAGTCAGACAAGATTGGAATCAACTTCTCTGTACACTTTGGATCTGGGTAGCAAATTATTGCCAGCACAATAGGAAACCAGTTTGAATGTTCCCATCAGAAACAATTTTATCTAAAAAATATGTTTTTTCAAGGAAGTAAAATAGAGGCACAAGATAAGGGAAACATCAGCAATGTCGTTAGAAATGAAAAAAAATATATCACTTGGCAGCAATAGCAACGGATCTACGTGAGATCAAGAAGTTCAAAGAGTCTCTTCCATCCACAAAAATGACATGCCAGCCTGGTTGGAATCTCATGGGCCTAAACTCCTCAGTCTCTTTCCACACCACAAGATCATTGGAAACACTGTGTAGATTAAAAATAACAACTATCTTTGCAAGTATGGTGATGCCCATTACCTTACACTCCTTTATTTTCTGGTGACTTAATGACACAATCATTGGATCTTTGGAAGGAACAATGGAATTCCTCACATGAGATCAGTTTCTCATACGAAATACCATTTTCACATCCTGTTATTAAAGGTTCTTGAGAAATTGTGAAAAGAGAGAACTAAATATTGATTATGCATTGACATTTTTCATTTGTAGTACCAAAACCATTTGAAGCATTTACTCTTCCAACCTTGTCAATTACTTATGTCATCGGTTGTGAGAGTTGTGCACATGGATGAAATGCAACCCTGTTGTGCTACATGTCCGTGACTCTTCCACTCACATCTGTTATAGGTTGTGCATATCACAGCGGCTGCATTAGCTGGTGATGAGTCAAAAGTTTGAAAATGTTAGAAGGAATTCAAATCATTTCTTTTTTCTAAGACAGTTACTTGTCCTAGCCTCCTTTAGGGGTCGTGCTACCATTGCAAGCTTACGTCTCTCAACATAATTATAATTTAATTGGTTAAGTACAATTGATGAGGATGAATATATGTTTCTTGAATACATCATCCACTAAAATTTAAAACCCTCATGGGATGAGATGTTATAAGGGACTTTGGAAAAATGGATACCTTTCAGTCGTCAACTTCTAGCCAAATAAATATCAACATGAACATGTGTTCATAAAACACACTAGACAATGTAACAATATACTAAGTTTATGCTATCACCTTCCACATTGCTCACTGCAACCCATCCACAATAAATTTATGAACTTTATTCTACATTGTCTCTATACAATTTATGATGTATTTATCTATAAATTGAACTTGATAAACATATTTTTATGTGCTCCAATCAGCAATAATAAGCTTTTTTTTTATTTTTCTGTCCTTTTTTTATGTTTCTTCTCATGGTATCAAAGCCATCTAAAAGTCTAGGTTTGTGGGTTTGAGTGTTAGCTACATATGTTATGACAGAGTAGTATTTTTTTTTGGTTTGGCTACAAGTTGTATAATGGTAGTTGCAGCCTAAAAGCATTAATACTATGTTATTTGTGAGCTATGAGTTGTAGGGGTTATGGCATTATATGAAGTTTGTGAGAGCTATTATTTTCTTTACTCTATTGTTATTAGTAGTGTTTTTGTAGAGAAACTTCGTGGTAGATCTAGCAAGAGTTGTATTCCATAGAAAGGGCTTGAATCTCATTGATGATGCTTTCATATCCTTCCAAAGTGGCTTGCAGTCGTTAATTCTCAGAGCATTTTTTATCTAAAGCTCCTTTTAATTTGAGACAATGCTAGTGGAGATCTGTACTTAAGTTTGATTCTTCTTTTTGGCAGTAATGGAATTTATATGTATTCCAAGCCAAATTTGTAAGCTCTGCCACTATCCCAATTATGTGGTTATGGACCATAATTCTCAAGTGAAAACTATTATTTACTACCGTATTGGTTTATCTTCTTTATTCAAGAGAAACAAGGTGTGGTGAAGGCCACACATCAATTATTTGCAATGAGATTCTAGCTATTAGGACTATATTAAACTACAAGCTCCTTCATCTTGGAGTTCTTTATGGGCCTCCAATGTCTTCTAGTGTGTAACTTAGACTACCCACAAGAGTCCAATACTCATTTTCCATGGAAATTATCCATCTCATTGCTTTCCTTGATTTACTCCTTGTGAAAGGTGTGTGTTCAATATTCATACAAATTTATGAAGAAAGTGGAAGGTGAAATGTCATATTATATAGTACTTCTTTAAATTAAGATTTCATGAAGCTCTCTTTTATGTTTGTAAGTCACAAAATTTTTAAAAGTATTTATTTGCTTGGTTCATGAGGTACACGATAATACAAAATTTAAATATGTGTGTTTGTAAGGGCTTCATTTTTAAGCCTCTAAGTTTGTGTGTTTGAGGTTTTTATTTTTATTCTTACTATGACTAAAATTAGATGGTTCTACTTATACAAATTAGAAATATGAGATGGAATTAATTATAAAATGAAAGGTTTACATGGGAACTGAAAATAGAAGATGAACCTATAAATAAAATAAATCATGAAAAATAGGATAAAATGGATATGAATGCATGGCTTCCATATTAATCTAGGGATTAGGCATCATGTTCAATATCTAGAAACAATAAAGACAATATGAGAAATTGTGTAAAACAATGTATGAAGGAACCAATCAATTAAAAGTGATGGACATTACAAAGCAATTAATTGATTTGAAAATAAAGGGAGCAGATAACATAAATGATCACATTAGAAAATTGAAAATTTTGATAAATCAATTTGCAATGATGAAAGTTGAATATGAAGACTCTAAAATTGTAGATTTTTTAATTGAAAGCTTTCAAATTAGTATAATAGCTTCATATGCACATTAGAGAAAATTGAAAATTTTGAGAAAATCAAATTAGTAGTGTATGTAGATTTATTGAATGAAGATGATAGGCTTAACAATTTCATAGGTGAATCTAACAAGAATCCTCAAGAATTTATGGTTAGAGGAAACATAAAAATTACAATTAAAGTAAATCATATCAAAATCAAAGACAAAGTCAAGGGACAAGGTAGAAAAGTAATCAAAGGAAATGAAATCAAATACAGGGTAATCATTAGAGGCATTGTTTTCAAAAGGAACAATATGAATGGAGAATTCATAAAGATGATTGGAAAAGAGAAAAATAAATCGTGTTTTATAATTATGGAGAAGAAGGGCATAAAAGTGATCAATTTGTCCTAGGATATCACATGTAGGAGGGAAAACAAAATTTTATTAAAGAAGGCAATCATTTTTTCTCAATAAGAGGATGATCATAATATATTTATAGATTTTTTAGTCACTCAAATAATTTCAAGTAACACATGGTATATTGATTTAGTTTAAGAGTTTATAGTGAAATCCTCAACTCTCCTAGATCACCTAGAAACAAAATAACTTCCACAAGAGACAAATAGAAAATATATCATGCTGTGATTATGGATGGAAGATTTTCAGAATGAAATTGACAACCAAATTGTTGATTGTTGTTGCAATGTACATATGAAGCGTTTCTTATATAGGCAAGGTGTGATGATGTACCATCATTAAATGGATATTTCATAATTAAATGACACATGAGCCAACATTAAATGACCTAGGACACAAGCGTTAAATAAAATCCGACTAGATAAGATAAGTGACAACTAATTCCTAACTAGAAAGATTCCTTCCTATGAACTAAGTGGACTTAACATGTAAATAGGACCTAGATAGGTAAAACACCTATTTACACTAACACCCCCCCCTCAATTACAACTTAGGGATTACTTAATAAGCAAAGAACATAAAGATGGGTTCTAGCTATGAGGCTATGTTAGGTATCCATGTACAAACGCAATGCAATCTCTCATAAATGGAGAAAAGGAGAAAACTCAATGGGAAAAAACTCCCCCCCAAAAGAGAGAAAAGATACAATAATGATATGCATAAAAAAATGAGAGGAAAAAATGCCATTTGAGAAAAAAGACCCCCCATAAGAGAGATAGAGAAGAGACCATTCAGCTCAATGAAATAACCTACTAAAAAGAAACACTAATTTGGTTACTCAGCTTAGATACATGTTTTGGGTTGCGTATATATGAGAACAACCTAAAGACATATTTGCAATGCATTTATTGAGAGGATCTACTTCTACCTAGTGGTGCCAAAAGAAGTGGAAGCACCATGTCACTTTAGATTCCCTTGCATGGGAGATATTTTTAGAGCACTTTTGTGGACACCATAAATGGATGCTTCACTTCCTTGTCCACAAAATGGATACAAGGAGAGGGATCCAATTTCACAATGCTCACATTCAAGAATACCTTAGAGATCTCAACCCGATGAAAGATGTGAGAGATATAACTATAAGATATCTTTGGAAATGATTGAAAAAAATAATGGTCTCACCACCAAGTGTAAACTTGGAAAAGACAATATGCTGAAAAACATAGTGTGAAATGCAAACTTGAACTCAATGGCTTGAAAATGCAAGAAGAATAAAACAAAAAACTATGAAACTATAAGTGTGCACTTGGAAACTTTCTGGAGAGGGTATTGAGCTCTAGAATCCTGAAAATGCCAATTTTTAAACCTAGTGGGACTCATTCGCTATTCAGAGCGAATCAGTCCCAATTTTGGAAAACTGCACCAAAGCCTATTTCAGCCAAATGGGCAACCAAATCTTCATAAATCTCTGAAAAAATTCCTACTATGGGACTCATTCACCACTAATGGAGAATGAGTTTATTTGTCTTTTTTTGAAATCCAAAGTCTGGATCTGCTCCTCTCAATCTGCTTAATTTTTTCCTCTAGGTGTCTGGATCCAAAACCCTAATTTTTGGGACTATAAGTGACTTTTGTGAAGATTTTGACCTAGAAAAAAGGGAGATGACTCCAACAATCTTTAAACCTATTCTTCAATTATCTCCAAGCCTTCAAATCACCTACATATGTAATCACACAAAGAAAGAGAGACAGACAGACAAAGAAAGAAACAAAGAATGTTGATTGTTAAGGAATGGGGGTTTGCCTTGGTCAAACCCCATTTAGGTAATTAAACCAAATGATGAAATAAGATGATAAAAAATCAACTCAAAGTAATGTAGTTATAACCTTGACATGATGATGTATCTTGAGTTGCTGCAACAATTGATGAAGAATTTTTCTCTTGAATGCCTTAGAATTGATCTTGAAAGTTATATTGATAACCTTGTGAATACTTGAAGTGCTTAAAACCCTTGCTTGCTTGACTTGACAACATGAATGAATGATGGATGGATGAAGAATGGATGAAATAATTATTTAGAATCTTTTTTATATAGGCAATCCACTCACATGACTGTTAATTTGATCCCCAAAGCAACCATTGAAGAAAATTAAACTTAAAACCCATTTTTTCCCACTCAAACTTTGAAAGTAGATCAAATGGGACTCATTCTCCATCTTGGATGAATGAGTCCCACCTAGATGGGACCAGTGATAACTTTAAAAAACCCCCCTCAAGAAAAGATATAAAATCATGGCAAATCTTTCATTTTTTTAAGAAAAAATATTAATTTCTCTTGGCAAATCTTTTCTTTTTTCAAAAAAAGCTATTAATTTGATTGACGATTTTTTTACATCACTAATATTTTGTAGAAATTTTTGGCGAATCTTGAAAAATAATAGGAAAATGCATTAATTATGATGGTGAATCTATCCAATCTAAAAATAATTCTCATGGAAAAGTAGGGGCCCGAGCGTGGAAATTATCGATGGGTTGAAGGGTTAGACTAAAATATTTACTTTCCACCATTGTTTTAATATATAATATAATGGCTCTCATTGTATTCTACAAGGTAAAATGCACCCATGATATGTAATTCTCATGGGGATCAAAATTTATTTTATATAATTGATCTAATGACCCTCATTCTACTCTATAAGGTAAAATTTATCCACAATCTATAATGCTCATGAGACCCAAAATTGTGGAGCCCATGAGAATTATAGATCATGGGTACATTTTGCATCATGGAATACAAGAAGGGCCATTATATTATAATATAAATCAATGGTTGAAACTAAAGATTAGAAATATGGTCATGTTGGGTGAAAATCATGTAATCAACTTTTGAACATATTACACAACTAGGACTTCAGCCACAGCTATGTGAGATTCAATCTCTCCTCTCAGCAAGGGGAGGTGCCCTTCTTACAATTAGAAACCAACTAGAGTATTTACATAATATTCACAGTATTTACGAAGTGGTGGGTGTGTGTCACATTCATCATTCTCTTTTTTCAGAGATGTGTAATGCTTCACAGCTAAAAATGTTCTTGATTCACTATACTAGAAACTTACCAAAAGAAGTACAACTGATTCCCTATCTTGACAAAGCACAACTTAGAGATATCAAATAAGATTATAATAAAATTAAAATGGAAATAAGTAAGGCTCATGAAGGTACAAATTAGTTTAGTAGTCTTTTCAACTTTAGATATGTGAGAGCAATAGAGTTTGTCAAATTAGAAGCACAAAGTCTTCTTATATGTAGAAATTCATTCAAACATCATGAGAGATTACAGGCTCAAATTCTTGTAGATCCTTCAACCAAAAGCATTAAAACATAAACACAAATTCAAGTTAGAAATGTGACACAAAGTCCACAAGAATCAATTGAAGTCCCTCATATTTCATAAACTAATCACCACCAGTCTCAATCAAATTCAAAAGACAATTGATCCAACGCAAAGTTTGGTATGCAACTTCTTCCTTTATTGATCAGATTTAGATCCACAAAACATGAACACAAAGTTTCACAATTTGTTGCAAATTGAGTAGCCCTTCGTTGCAAAAACTAAAGGATAGCAAATACAATAGAAATCCATCATATATATAGAGGAGAGGGATGAGAAAATCTAGGAAATCAAAGGAGAAAAAATAGGAAAGTTAGGTGAGCTAATTAAGGAAAATCTCACTTAACTTTGACCAAAGTCAAAGTGTAATTTGTTTTTTAAAAATTACATCTCATATTTAGTGTAATTACATTTTGAAAAATGACATTTAAGATGTCAAAAACTATTTACAAGATGCATAGGGAAGGCATAAAAAATTTGAACAATGGGAAATCAAGAATCTTCATGGTTCTTTGCTTGGGTGCAGAAGTCTTCATATTTCATCTTGGTTTCCTGCGTGAACTTCTCATCCAGACCAACGGTGTAATCCACAATGGTGTGGACCCTCATGATCGATCTCATGGTAGATGAGTGAACCTTCTTGCACCTATCAAGATGTGTTTTAAGGTTATCTAATGTAAGCCTTGTATCATAGATGACATCCAGAGAGGCTTCTAAAAATTTT
>VDFB02017450.1:0-11331 GCA_007258455.2 Sequoia sempervirens
CGTTGTTTGAATATAAATAATAAGCTACCTCAATCTCAACAAGCTGTCGTAGTCACAATGTTGCAAGAACAACATAGAGCTTTTGCATGGGACTATGGGGATATGAAGGGAATAGATCCTCAACTTTGTACTCATAGGATCTACATTAAGGAAGACTGTTTACCTGTTAGATAGCCTCAAAGAAGGATAAACCCAGCACTCAGGGAAATAGTTAAAATAGAGCTCCAGAAGTTACTTGATGCTGGTTTTATCTACTCTATTTTAGACAGTCAATGGGTGTCTCCATTGGTAATTGTCCCTAAAAAAGGTGAAAAATGGAGAGTTTGTGTAGACTACAGGGAGCTAAACACAACAACTAAAAAGGATCACTTTCCACTTCCATTTGTTGACCAAGTACTAGACTCCTTATCTGGGAAAAAGTATTTCTCCTTTTTGGATAGATATAGTGGCTATAATCAAATTAGAATCACCCCTGAAGATCAAAACAAAACAACTTTTACTAGTCCATGGGGTACTTTTGCCTACTCTGTCTTACCTTTTGGGCTGTGTAATGCACCTGCAACATTTCAAAGGGCGGTGATCAGTATTTTTGCTGATATTTCTCATGATTCTATGGAAATCTACATGGATGACTTCACTACTTATGGAGTTACTTATGAAGAAGCATTGGCCAATCTGGAAAAAGTATTGAAAAGATGTCAGGAGTAGAATTTGTTTTTGAAAAGTGAGAAATGCTTCATGATGATGCAAGAGTGAATTGTTATAGGCCATCATGTCTCTCAAGCAGGAATTTAGGTTGACTCTGCAAAAATAGAAGTTATTCTAACTTTGCCAACACCTGCAAAACAAAAGGATGTTAGAAGTTTCCTAGGACATGCGGGATATTATAGAAGATTTATCAAAGATTTTAGCAAAATAGCCAGTCCATTATATGCTTTATTGACTAAGGATTCTGAGTTTGCCTTGACTGAGGCCTGTGACAAGTCTTTCCTGCAGCTTAAGAACTTACTTACTCAGTCACCTATTCTTCAAGGACTGAAGTGGAACTTTCCTTTTCATATACACACAGATGCTTCTGATTATGCCTTAGGGACAGTCTTAGGAAAGAAAGAGAATTTCATTGAGAATGCCATATATTTCATTGGAAAAATCTTCAAGGCCCTGAATTAAACTATACTGTCACAGAAAAAGAATTGCTAGCAGTTGTGTATGCCTTGAATTAAGTTTTGACATTATGTCCTTGGTCACCAAATGTTTGTTCATACAAATCATGCGACAATAAGATACCTCATGAATAAGCACATATACGTGAATTAGCAAGATGGCTCCTATTGTTGCAAGAATTTGATATCACAGTTATTGATAAGCCATGCTGGGCTAATGTGGTGGCTGATTTCTTGTGAAGACTTCAAACAACTACACCTGCCACCCCTAAGGTAATTGATGATAGCTTTCTCGATGAACATCTATTTTCTATTGTTGCTCAAACTCCATGGTATGCAGATATCACAAATTATTTAGTAGCCAACAAAATTCTAGTACACTTCTCACCAAAGGAAAGGCAATTGCTGGTAGAGAAAAGTTTTAACTTTTCATAGATTATAGACTATTTATTTTATATAGGACTGACCAAGTCATGAGAAGATGTGTGAGGGGAAGATGGGACCTATGACATTTTACATGCACGTCATTCGAGCTATGTGGAGACACTACAGCCAAGAGAACATCTATGAAAGTTCTCAATACATGATATTATTGGCCCACACTACGTAAAGATGCAACAACCTATACCAGGAAATGTGACAGATGTCAACGCATGGGGAGACCAACAAGGTCTGATGAAATGCCCCTGCATCGACAAGTGGTGGTCAGTCCGTTTGACAAATGGGGCATGGATTTTGTTGGGCTTATTGATCCTCCATCCAATGGTAAATCATACATTTTGGTGTGTATTGATTATGTCACCAAGTGGGTGGAAGTGAAAGCAATGACACATGCCCATGACAATAAAGTTGTTGAGTTCCTATATGAGCAGATTTTTACTTAGTTTGGAGTCCCAAGGGAACTTGTTACTAATCAAGGAGCTCAGTTTACATCAAACTTAATCACTATATTGATGAATGATTACAAGATGGGGCACATAAAAGTCTAGCCCTATCACCCTCAAACCAATGGCGGGCAAAGGTTACTATGAGAAAAAATTAAGGGCAATCCTTACAAAGACAGTCTAGTTACACAAGAAGGATTGGAGCAGTCACCTACCTGAAGTAGTATGGGCCTATAGAACAACATGGAAAATAACTACAGGGTTTACTCCTTTTCAGTTACTCTATGGTAAGACTACTATGTTTTTCAATAGAGTTTGAGCATAAAACCTTGAGGACTGCTCTCTAGCTTAATATTAATATCTCTGAGGCTCAAAAGGAATGCCTCTTGCGGCTGAATGCATTGGATGAGCTAAGGAAAGCTACCCTGCAACATACTAAAATTGTCCAACAACAAAGAAAGAAATGGCATGACAATCATATTTGAACTAAACAATTCTCTACTGGTGACTGGGCACTGCTTTATGACTCCAGATACAAAGAAAATCAAGGTAAACTAACCACACGCTAGCTTCGTCCTTATGAAGTAGAAAATGTATTTGATAATGGCTTAGTGTAGTTAGCCACAATAGATCTAGTTTGATTCAAGCTACTGGTTTATGGACACCGACTTTGGTTGTATCATAAGCCATCGTCTAAAGATGAGTTTCTGCAGCAGTTTGTTCTAAATACAGCCACTGATCTTCCTACAGCGAAAGGCTTTGGTCTTTCTCCTACAACATCTCTTTAAATTCCATGTTGTATGCACATAATAAAGGTTTCCTTTTCAAGGACGCCACATTCTCCATTCCCATCCATCAGCACTATTCATTCTCTTTTCTTCCACGTCATCCATCCTACTGTACTGCCTCATTCATTGTTTCTATTCTAGCCGTCATTTCATGGTGCGTTGTGATTTTCCCAGGATGTACAAGCATTGATTGAAAGGTATGTGATATCCTTTCTTAATCACATTATTAATTTATTTCATTTATTCAACAACTACTATGTACATATTAGTCTTTATTGCCCATGCTTTGCCTATCCTTTTGCCCATATGTGAACACATGTTAAATTTTAAGTAGGGGGTGGGGTAATCCATTTCAAACCTTTTCTTATGTCGCTGTCACAACTAATAAGATATTTTTATTCTTCTTGTACTTTCCAAAAATGGCTGCATGTTTTATCTTAAATAATATTAACTGTTTGATATGAGTAGTTCCTATAATCATTACATGCAATTATCTTTTGAGTCATTCTTGGAAAAGAAGAGAAAAGTGACGGTAGGACTGAAAGAAGCAGAAAGAAGTAGAGCAGAAGAATTTTCTTTTGCATTTTTAGAAAAGGTTTGGGTTTTTGGAATCTTGGCTGAGGTAATTTGCAAATATGGGTGATCAATTTGTAAGACATGAGCCTGTAGCTCATGAGCTCTTACCGCAAAATCCTCAAACAATAGAGGCGTTCAATAATTGTGGTTGGCTAAACTATTTTACGAGGGTTAGATACTTTCAATGAGGCTGTTGGGAATTTTTAGAACTCTTCGGAGAAGCTTGATTATTAAGAGGGTCTAACAATGAAACATAACCGAGAAAAAACTTGAAGTCAGAAAGAGGAAAGCCACGAGAGTGCCTCCTGTAGCTGCCACATTGCCAAAAAGAGTTTCAGCAAGGAAACAACGTAAAGTCACCTCAACATCTACTCAACCTGAAGTTATAATAATTTCAGAGGAGTCTGAAGAACATAGCCATGATGATTCTCAGAATATACCTGAGAATGTTTCACATAGCCCACCTGTTGTTCCTGAGGAAATGCAGAATGAATCAATGGAAGTTGATGAAACACAAGATGATAGTAATGAAAGGGGAATGCCAAGTCTTGATGACTTGGCTGAAGCAGCTAGGAAAATTTCAGAGGAAGTACAATCTCCTCCTACAACAAGAGGAAGAACAGCCCTTGGAAGTGGCCAATGAAGCTTCATTACCCCATGCAACTTGTCAAGCCATGGTTGTCTACAAAAAGACATTTTTGATTGAATTTTTGGAATACTTTAAGACCACATGGAGGCGGGTCACATTTCAAACCCTGAGTTTCCGCCACCTAGCCAAGACTAAAATTCAACAAAGTCTTTGGGAAGAAGAGAAGAAGAAGCTAAAAAGAGAAATTGAAAGACAGAAACAGGAAATCCAGGAGATGAAAAAGAAAATGGATGAAATGTTGAAAATAACTGGTAAGATTGTGGAGTGTAGGCCACCACCTAGAGTCTATGCCATGTGCCTAAAAGAACAATTTCTTTGGTTCCAATTAATGAGGGTTTCAAGGAATTTAGATCCTATCATTAATACATCCAAATAATTTTATAATGCATACCAAGTGGCTCCTAATTGGCTAAAGAATTCTTTATGTGAATTCTATTTGCATGGATTGATAATTCCCTCTAAAACAGAGTGGAATCCACTTATGTACATTGGTGACATCCATTTGAGGTCACTATGTCATGGGTAGCCAATGAAACCAATTATGGCAGACAACTAGAAGCCTATGAAAAAGTTGAAAGGGATGAGCCCATACCATTGCGATCAAAAAGCACAGATCCTTATACAATGTTAAAAACTTGGTTCACTATAGCATATGGGTTCAACAATCAAGCAGAAAGAGTAAAAATATTTGATATCAGAAAGCAAGTGTATGAGGAATTCAAAGGCCAACCATACCTGTTTTGGAAGCTTGCCTCTTCTAGAATTGAAAAAAGATGGGAGAAATTGACTGTTGGGCTCAGAAAATCTGAGCCACATAGCCCCCTAAATTTTAAAGCAGCCCTTGGAAGGACAAAGAGGTACATTCAGCTTGGTCTTTAGAAGAGGTTCGAATTATGGTTGCCAATAACATTTTGACCTCTGGTTTTAATGTGGCCACTTTATCCCTATCGTGGTACAGATGTTAATAGGGATGCAGAGAACCTCAGATATGAAAGATGGCAAGATTTTAGAGGCTTCTATTATAAATTTAGGACTATGCCAAAAAGTCATACTACTTCTACAGATTTTAGGGAAACAGCCAGGAAGCTTAATGCGGGTGGACCATCATCAGGTTAAGTAGGGGGTAGATGATGAGCTTAGGATATACTCATAATTTGAGTATCATGATGTATTAGTAATATCTCTACTTTTATTACTAAAGGATGTTTTAACTCTTTTATTAAAGACTTTTTATCTAAAATGGGTGGTATCCTATAGAAATACATTCCTACATTCTTGCAGCCTAACATCTCCATGTGTCTTATTAATTACCCTATTTTGACTTCCCAAACGACTGATATAATGCATATGGTTTTTGAATAATGGGATAGATTTAATAAGTGATTAATAAATGTATCGTGTTGTTTTCCACGCATGCCTTCTTTTGCCTCTATCGCCTTGTGTATCATAGGTTGTTGAAGGGAGCATAAGTGAGTCAAGCGCAGTGGATCTTGGCCCTGCAGTAAAGTCCATTTCTTACACGACATCGAGGAAGTTGTTCCAGTGAAGACTCTTTTTCTGGGTTGTTGGGAAGAAACCGAATGATCATTTAATCTGGAAAGAGTGGAATGCTAAATCTTCTCCCTAGATCGGGTTGAACTGATATGCTTTCATTTATGAGAAGTTTGTTCCTCGGTTTCAGGATATTTATGTCCACGTCTTTCTCTGTTAGTGTTGAGTAGTTAGTTGTTTTTCTGGTTTAAATAAGTGTTCCTCCTACGCGATTGAGGCACGATAGCATAGCAAATATAGAAGGATAACATGTAAGAGTTAGTATGATAATAAGAGATAGAGTTTCGTGTTAGTTTTCATATGAGCAAAACAATGTATACCATTCTGAGTTTATGAATAAAAGTTGATGAAGTTATGAGTTCAACTCTTGCATAGTTAGTTGATGCTTGCTAAGGGGGCCACTTATTAAGTATCTGTAGTTAGTTAGTTAATCATTTATTTTATGTTGATCATAAGTTAGATTTCATTCTGGAAAGTTTCAGTGCAAACTTAGTCTTATATTGTTCCTGCAGCGTCGAGAATCCATCCCTGTGTTTGTTCCTATAGTATAAGGCCAGTTCATAGTTTGTCTCTCAATCATAGTTGTTATGGTTTCTTCTTTGATTATGTCTAGAAGGCTTCGCATTACATTCCTATATCATAAGTAGAATTCCTTTCACACATTTATTTCTGGTAAATTGTGACTGAAACTAGTTCTTAGTGCACATCTGATTAATCCTCCATTTCAAGTATCACGTTCCACAGTTTGACAAAGTAAATGAACAACCATAGAAGATGCTAGTCACCTATTGGAATGTCAATTCGAGGTTAAGTTGTAAGTGACTTTTTATATCCTTTTGTGGGCTTGTACGACCACTCTTATAGCATTGTTGGCTCAACAAGATGATCATGGAAAGGAACATCCTTTTTATTACATTAGTTGAATTTAATTGGTTATGAAATTTGATATTCACCAATTGAAAAAGAATTCCTAACACTTGTATTCGCTACTAGTAAATTGTGACATTCTTTACTAAATGATGAAATACAAGTCATAACAAACTTTGATCCCCTTAAGCATATTTTTCATCAAACAGATCTTTTTGGACGCTTAGCTAAGTGGGTGATGTTGTTAACTAAGTTTGACCTGAAGTTTTTTTGACAAAAAGAAATCAAAGGACAAGCCTTAACCAATCACCTAGTTGAGGAGGCCCCTTCTCCTCTTGCTTTACCTAATCATGACTCCTTTCCTAATGATAGTGCCTTGATCGCAGATGTTAAAACATGGGAATTGTATTTCGATGGATCCAACTATCAAACAGGTCTCAATGTTGGAGTGGTATTAATTCAACCCGATGGAAATCCTATTCCCTTGTCCTATCGATTAAATTTCCTATGTACAAATAACACTACTAAGTATGAGGCATTAATTATAGGTTTGTGAGGTGCTTTAACCATGGGTGCTAAAGATCTCGAGATCTTTTGTGATTCACAATTAGTAATAAAACAAATTAGTGGGGCATATCAAGCTAAAAATGAAAAATTATTAAATTAGAATGATCTCACCATGAAACTATTAGAGAATTTTGCATCATTCACCATTGATAACATCCCACAAAAAGACAATCGACATGTGGATGAAATGGCAAGTGCAGCCTCTCTTATATCCCCACACAATCCTTCAACAAACATCACCTTTGTTATTCACCCCATCATGAAACCTTTGATTGATACTCACTTAGAAGACATTTTAACCACAACTCAAAATGACTTGCAAGAATGGTATGATACAATATACAATTATTTAAAAGATGGTACTAGTCCTGAGCCCACAACAACAAATACTCGAAATCATTTATGCAAACTAGTAGCCAAATATATAATCCTCATCGATGTGTTGTATAGAAGATCCTTCAATGGTCTCTTAATAAGGTGTCTTAAGGATTCTAAAATTCCTATAGCCCATGATTAGGCTCATTCTTATGTAAAACAATGTCACAAATTTCAAGAATATAGTAATTTGATCCATGCCCCTACTTCTGAGCTTCATGCCCAAATTCCCATTTGGTCGTTTTTAGTATGGGGATTGGATCTTATTAGAAAAAATTTACCACCCTCTTTTGTTGGACATACATTTATCATAACCACAATAGATTATTTCACAAAATGGGTGGAAGTTATTCCTCTTCAATCTACAAATGTTGAAGTAATTTGTTATTTCATATTGGAACACATAATTGCTCACTTTGGACTTCCATCCACATTGATTTCAGAAAATGGAACCCCATTTAAGAATAACAATGAAGTTGTAGACACCTAAAATTGACCTAGGCCTACAACTCTTAATTTCTCCATATTTCTTCTAAAAACATAATATTTGATTATGTCCTATCCAAATTCAACTATTAATTAAATAATTCTTAATTATTTAATTAATTCATACCTTCTATTCTTCTTGACTATTTAAATAAATAAATTACATTTTTTTTATTTAAATACACCACTAATGTATAATTTCCTCTTTAATTAAATAAATAATTAAATTTATTTAATTAATCCATTATTCCCTCTTGATTATTTAAATAAATAAATTTTATTTATTTATTTAAATACGTCTCTAATGCTAAAGGTCTTTTCATAATTAAATAAATCTTCCATAATTTATTTATTTATTGGTCCACTTCTTCCATGATTAAATAATTAGAAGTAATTATTTAATTGTCTCATTTAATTTCCTCCATTTTAAATAAAATTAGTTATTAAAATGGTCTCACATTACTAACTTCCACTTCTTTTAGTAAATAATTTAAAATCAATTATTTACTATTATATAACTCCACATTTTTTAGTTAATTTTAAATAAAAAATGGTAATCTTCTTCCATAAATTAAGTAATTTCTAAAATTATTTAATTTTCCAAATCTTTCTCTTTTTGTCCATCTTTATTTTCTTGTCACATTTATTTTCAACCGTCGATTTGATTTTCTCAAATTGCATCTTGGCTGCTTATTTCAGATTTTTTCCCTAACCCTAATTATGGGTTGTCACACTCAATCTTGACCATTGATTTTAGGGCATTCATCAACTTTTAATCTTGGCCATCCGTCGAAAATTGCATTTGCTATAAAATGCCAAATTTGCTCTCATTTTGGCACTTCTTAGCACTTCATCTTTTGCATACTTGATTTCATGCTCTTTGAATCTTAGGCAATCTTGGATTCTTGTCACTTTGTCATAGTCATATTTACATTTCACTTAGAATAGTTTAGATGCTTACTAGTTGCATTATAGCATAGTATTGCATCTAATCACATAAATTCTTCAACATTTGCTTTTCTTCATTGTCATTGTATTGCTCATATCAAATCTAAGGGAAAACACACATTTTCAACAAATTGAGAAGGGCTATGGAGGTGATTCATGGAGGTTTTGAGGACTATTTGGTATAAATGTTCTTGTTTAATGTGTTTTCCTCCATTTTTCTTCATAGTTAGATAATATTTTATGTTTATGCATGATTATAAGCTAACCCATAAAATTTCCTTAGTTACATTAAGTAAACCTAAAATATTTTTCTGCATTTCCCAACATAGCCAAATTTTTTTTGTTTTTGTAAGTACAGTAACGGACGTCGCATTTAAGTAGGGAAACTTCATGCCTCCCTCAGCTTCCAAACCTCTCACATTAACTTCTTAGTTTTATTAATTTAGATTAATTTTGCCTCATTAACCAGTTAGTTTTACTAATTTAGATTAGTTTTATTTAAATTAATTTAGAGTTAGATGTAAATTTAGATTTTAGATTTTTGAATTTTTCTAAGTTATTTTAAATTTAGCTTTTAAGATCTTAGATTTTTAGTTACCCTTTAGATTTTTAGTTTCTTTTAAAATTAGTTTTTAAATTAGACTTTTTAGATCTTAGATTTTTTAGTTAATTTAGATTTCTTAGATTTTTAAATTAGCTTTCAAATTAGATTTTTAGATTTTTTAATTAGCTTTTAAATTAATTTTATAGATTTTTTAATTAGCTTTTAAATTAGATTTTATATTTTTTAATTATCTTTTAAATTAGATTTCTATATTTTTTAATTACCTTTTAAATTAGATTTTAGATTTTTTAATTAGCTTTTAAATTAGATTTTTAGATTTTTAAATTAGCTTTTTAATTGTATCTTTAGATTTTTAAGTAGATTAGGGTTTTGGGTTACTAATATTCTAGTTTTCAGCTTGTGGCAAGGAATCTAACATTGTTTTGTGAATTTTTTTTATCACATTCCTAATTTCCTTAAGGAAAAAATCAACAAAAAAAATATAAAAATCTTGTATTTACATTCATTTGGTTAAAATTTACTTGCATTTTCATGTCATTGGGTTAAAATGAATACAAGCATGCATTGAAACTCACATGGTTAAAATGAAATTGCATTCTCAGGGCATGAGTTTAAAATGAACTTTGTCTTTCACATTTCAAGTTAAATTTTTAAAAAGAACAAAGTGTCTTGTGTGTCCTCCTCACATTATCATTTGGTAATTAAAATTTACAAGTGTCTTCAATTTTGTGTCACCTTTCGATGCAATAGTCAAAGTATCCTCTCTCCTTGCACATTTGTGTGATCCTAGGTATACAAGAAATAGTTATTTCCTCTAGAACTTGGGCCTTGGTGGGAAGAATTACTCACCCCAAGGTGACTCAGACTGGTAATGGAGCTCTTTGGCTGAGCTACCCCTAACCATTATATAAATGTGAATCCTAATAGGAAACTTAGGATTATGAGTGCAGATGTGTCACACAGAAAAAGTAGGATTCCACAAAACCCTGTTGAGCATAACCTCTTCAGGATGGAATCCTTCCTTTAACAGAGCTTAATATTTTCCCCATGTGTGGCCACTCAAATGTGGGTCCCAAACTAAAAACCTTGTTGTAATATCCAAAATCCTTCTATTTGCTAGCACAACAACAGTTGTTGTGAAGGAATCCACATCTTCACAGTTTTTAGTAGAGGTGATCAATCTTCCATGGGAATTTCAAAGGGGTTGGAAGCTTGGTTGGACTGAGAAGTGAGTGCACTATAAGGGGGAGCTTGTGCTGCCAAGCTTCTAGATTCACACACTAAGAATATACGCTTGGGGAAACCCACGTGGAATCTAGCAAATATTGTCCTAGCTTAACCTAGGTTTGTGCTTGTCTTCTCTGTGAATGTTTACACACTCAACATATTGTATTTTCCAAGTGTTTTCTAGACATTGAAACAAACAAACATCATTTATAGATCTGGAACAAATAGTCAACCTCAAACAATTCATTTATTTTTTACCAAAACTGCAAACAAATTAGAATTTTTGCATTCTGCACTGCATCTACCATATTGAAACACAGTTGAAACTTGGAATGATGCATTTTCGTGGCAAAAATTAAAACACAATTTTAGACCAAAAATTGAATTCAATTTTTTCTAAACTGTCATCAAACATCTTTTTCTAGAGGATTTTGTTAAAAATCAAGATCAGAAATTGCTCAAATTTTACATCCATTAGTTTACATTTACCAATAGGTGCATACTCGCAACATTTAGCTTCATCCTTGGGCAACATCATCTTTATTTTCAGTCATAAACCAGTCTGTGCATCCTTATTTCATTTTCAGATTTGGATTAGGAAACCTACCTCACTTAGCAAAATCTTTGCCTTCAAGAGTAGGTGTACCATTGGACTTAGTCATTATTATATTTTTTTGAAGTCATT
>VDFB02017452.1:0-35555 GCA_007258455.2 Sequoia sempervirens
CCCACTCTCTCCCCTCTACCCTTAACCCTTAAACCCTAAACCCTTATACGCCCTACCCTTTATCTCTCTCCCACTCCCCCCTCTCTCTCTCTCTCAAGTCTCTCCCCCCTACCCCCATTCTCCCTTTCTCTCCCACTCCCTCCATATCTCTCTCTCAAGTCATAATTTAAAAAAATATAATTTATATTTATATTAATATTAAATATTAATATTTAATAGAGGGGGTTCGACCGAACATTTTTAGAATGTTCGATCGAACCATTCAAATCTATTTTTATTGTATGTTAAATGTGTAGTCGAACCCTATTCAGCAGAACATTAAATTTTTGTTCAGAATAGTGGTTCGACCGAACCCACTATTACACCCACATCCTCTCAAGCACCAAAATTGCTCAGAATTTTTGCACTTTGAGCTCGATTTGAGAATGAAAATGGAGGAGATCTCAAAACCCAATTGGTATCAGGTTGCCCTCAAAACGAGCTATCCAATGAATATAATTTTAATATGTTTTGATTATATTATCTATTTGTTTTAAGTTTTATTAAATATAGGTTTTTCACCGAAAACAAAAAATTTTGTTATGCACATGTGGAAAAATAGAAGATTATAAAAAAAATTAAAAATATGAGTGCACCAGATATTGGAGTCCTTGATCCAACAAAAAAAAATAAAAATTGATACATACAGTAAAAGTTATGCGTTATACAGTCGCGTTCTGTCTGAATTGTAATTGATTTGACTTTGAAACTTGATTAAAGAAAAAATATTCAATAAAAAACTATCTAACCAAGTGGAAGCACTAGATATCAAAGTTAGAAATCTAAATTCGAAAGAATTAGAATTTTATCTTTCAAGGAAAAAAAGCTATGCGTTATACAGTGTGCGTCACTTTTTAAAAATGTTGTTTTTTGAAATAAACCAATTTCCGTGGGAGATGGAAAAAGAAGTGCAATCTGATTCCAAAAATTTTGAAAAAAATATTTTTAGAATCTACAGACAAAATGTGACAAGACTCTTGTTTGCATCATCTTCAAATTCCTCGCGGTTTAACCGCTATAGGTGCCTGAATGTGAAGATTTAGTTAAAAAAAAAATTAGTGTCCAGTTTGGCCAAAAATTTTAAACCACTATTGTGGGATCACCCATATTATGTGAGTTATGATCCATCCATGTGGGCATGTAAGATCCTTAAATCTTAATAACCATATGGTATTATTTAGGATATTTTTACACCTCATCTTGTAAAGGTGTTATCATGATTTGCAGTGGTCAATCCATGATATTTAAGCCTATTTTCTTTAGAAAATGAAATGTTACAATTATTATCATGGATATTTTCATATTAAAATGGGATCCAACCACATAAGTGGAGAGGTATCTACCTTTACTTTTGACATGTTTCAACATTGGTTTCAAACATGCATAGCATCTTATATCATGTTTTTAATATTTGGTATTGTGGATTTTAATGGATTAGTTACCTAGTTTCAAGTGTTGATCCAATGATCATGCAAACTAGAGTGGATAAACATCATATTTTGGTTGATGTAATTGAATTACCTTGGGGTTTTGGTTATTGATGGTATTCTTAGGGAGGTTGTACCTCAGTCTACTAGTCACCACTATTACATATGTTTGTCCATGTGTGTAGGAAAATTATATTAGTGTCCTATAATGTTTTGAGAATACTTATTAATGTTCCAATTAATATACCCTTATTTTAGGAGGGGTTGTTACATCTTATGCAAGTAGAATAATAGTGGCAATATCCCTAATACTTTTCTAACTAATGGTAGGTGAGTTGATTTTCATTGAATCATCTTGGTTGTAAGAAACCCTTAGGGAAGTATTAAAACGAGTTATGAGTAGACATGAGAGTATGAATTATGTTAAAAGTGTTTTAGATATTTATGAGGAAATTTTGATTTCTATTTTTGTTATCATGGGACTAATGATGTGGATAAGTTGTTGGACATGCATGTCTTTGTTGATTTGAATTTGGTTGGCGATTTAGACATCAAGAGGTCCAAAAATAATAATGTGTTTACTTTACATGGAGGAGATGATAGTTGGATGACTAATAGACAACCCATAATTTATTATGATATAAGTAGAGTACATGGATGCTACACGTTCTTATAAGGAGGTGGTTTGGCTATGTAGGTTATGATATGGTATTCATTTTGATTGCAAGGTTTTGAGGAGTAGTTCTAACAATTAAAGTGTTATTTATTTGGTAAAAATCTTGTATACCATGTTTATACTAGGAAATAATATTTTATATCAATTTATTTGCAATATTGTCAATAATGGTAATTTTGTGATACAAAAGGTGGAGAATTTATATGATGTTTTAGATTCTCTTTATAAAAATGTTGAGCATTCAAACAAGTTTTATTCATGTAGGGAGGCTATGGGCCTTGCATCTTCTTGCACTTAACTATTTTAAGCTTCATATTATGTATTTATAATAAAAATATCTAGTAAGAGAATATTAGGATTAGTATTTTATTCACTTGTAATCCTATGTCTAATGTTACTTTCTCCAAATAGATTCTAAGGGGTGTAACTTTTATCAAAAGCTCTAGTTCTAGGTAATTTATTTTTAATTGAAGATCATGATGAACCAAATATATTAAAAAACCATTCAAGATTTATTTAAAGATTGTAAGAACACTAAAAATTCCCTTAGAAAGTGAGAAAATGAGATATAAAGTTTCATCGTGCGATACCCTTAAGGAGGCTAGATTTTTGAGCTACAAATGAAGATCTAGAGATACTTGTGATATTATTATAATGCCATTGAATAAGGAGGTCATGGTAAAATATTAACATTGGGAGTTACACTAGAAAAAATGGAATATCTTTTCATTGTTTAGTTTCTATCTTGGTTATATGTTTCAATGCATAGTGGGATATGAGTTTTTCTTGTAGACCATGGTTTTTGTGGCCACTAGTTTATAGAAAGCACTTCTTGGTTTCCTAATTTATTTGCTCTATAGACCAAGTTTATGGGAAAGAGTTTAAATAATGTTGTTATGCATATGAAAATTAAATTATTCTATTACTAGAATGATATCAGACTAAATAAGATTGAGTGGATTGTTTTGAAGTAATCTTGTTCTTAAGATTAATACAAGCTCAATATCTCTTTGGTGATACAATGTTTTTCCTAAATAAATTTCTGCATTTAAATTTGATGTTATGTGTTATTGTTATTTTTATTTATGTTTTCCACATTCTATTTGATGGTTTGGTCACATGTACTAATTAGTTTTAATCATAATTAAGCATTATTTGTCTATAATTTCACTATATCCTTTTACCTTGTTCTCAACACTTTAGGGCTTTAAGGATGTGAAATATGCTTCTATTAGAGGATCTAGATCATAATTTTGTGGGAGCTTTATGTAGAAGCATAGTCGGTTGTGATATAATATTTTCTAGGTTGAAGATGGGGACCATGGTGCTATCGAAATCTCTAGGGTGCACAATTAGAGTTTTGGCATGACATGGTTGTGCCTATGGATTTATTTTGAGAATGTCTAATCACAATGCAGTGGGAAGCTCTAGATAATGTGTAGTATGAATGTTGGTACTATGGTGGATTATTCATATGTCAACAAATAATCTTCTAGTATTGAGGACATGTGTTATTATGCTTTGGTGGACTCTAACATATAAATTAAAGTTTTGGTATGATATAGTTACTTTTGAGTAGATTTATTAGTTGGATATAAATGATATTCTTATGTGAAGATGTAAATCATGGAGCCACAAGGAGTTCCTAGAGTCTAATATTCTCTCATGTATACAAAGGGAGCATTCTTTATAATTTAGGGCTAATCTTTTAGTATTGAGTATGGAGATCATTTTTCCTTGGAGAGTGACACTCCTTGATATTGTTGTGATGTAATGGTAAGTTTTTGCATGAGTTCATAATTTGTGTACCTATTTTTCTTGATAGATTGCAATGAGGCTAAATATCTCCTATATGTTATAGGTAGATTGTTGTAATGGATTGTTTTAGTCAGTGTTTTTGTAATAAAAAGACTAAGGATCCTACACCTAGGGTTGAATGTGATTTTTGCATGGACCTAATGAGGAGATTGTTCATAATTTGCAATGAGGCTAAATATCTCCTATATGTTATAGGTAGATTGTTGTAATGGATTGTGTTGTCAATGTTTTTGTAATAAAAAGACTAAGGATCCTACACCTAGGGTTGAATGTGATTTTTACATGGACCTAATGAGGAAATTATTCAAAGATGAGTTAGAGTGATTCATAGGAGGAGGAGGAACAATCACATATCCCCTCTTGAGGAGGTCCACTTGGCCAATAATGCAACCTGATAAGTATAGTCCACTTTATTTTCAAATGTATTATAGTTTTTATTTATCTTCTAACATGTATGTGTCTAGGAATTTGGAGAAGTAATTTCTAAAGATGAAGTTGAGAAGTACATGAAATTGCATGGCCAATCACTAAGGGCTTTTTCTTTAGATGAGTGAATGAATGTTGGTATGATATTATTTCAATTGAGAAGATTTTTTTTTGCTGATATGTCTATATGTTAGACATTGGGTTTGAATGGTTAGATGTGGAGAGAGTTTTTCTAGATGGGATTTGGAGGAGGATATCTATAGTACACAGTCACAACACTTTGTTAGTGTTGTAAGGACATGGTTTGTAATGCTCTTTTACACTAGATGAGATAAAGGACATGATCCAAGCCATTATATGAGTGCAATTTCTAGTTTTCTATGATTTCCACCAAACTAGACATTACCCAATAAGTAGGAGTTTTGAGTAGGTATCTATTTGTTCTAGATAAGGAGTATTGAACTATGATGTAAAGGGTTTTCAAGTATATTTGGGACCAATCTAAGTGTTGATTTTTCTACCAATGAGGAAAAACCTTGAGAAATACAATGTATACACAAAGACTCATGGATTTTGTGAGCAAGAAATCTGGATAGTGGAAGGTCAACTAGTTAGAGGGTATGGGTTTACCTTATTTAGAGGTGTAGTGACTTAAATGAGTAAGAGATTGGTTGTGGTTTCTCTTTTGACTATAGAAGCTAAGTATATTACATCTAATCATTCTTGAAGAGAGGTAATGTGAATTTCAAGGTTATGTTGTCTGGGGCCAAAGACATGATTCCCATAAAATATATTTCTCCTCCCTCTTCAAATACTCAATATCAAACTTAAATGAGTAAGAATGCAAGATAAAGAAAGATTTTTTTCCCCAAACTAACTATAGACACTTATCTCTACCAAATTTATTTTGCACATATAACATTGTGCTTGTAGGTAACTTATAGTATATGGAACTACTTCATATTCTCAACATGTAGAAGGCATCTAACTATACTTCAATACAAAACATGCATGCTTTACCCCTATAAAATTCAAATTTATGACCTCTCTTTAAAAAACATAAACTTTTTGTCAACTAAATAACTCGCAAAAAAATCATAATATCAAAATTTATTAAATACAAAAACTTAATTCTCTAAAAGCATCATTCCCTAAAATGGAAGGTATAATATAAAATTTAAATTTAAATGATAAGTTCCCTCCACTATTATTATTTTTAAATCACCCAAATCATAAGTGAAGCCCCTCTCACAATTATGAAGGGACTACCAAAGGATACCCACATGGTGTATTAATTATTTAAAAAATCAATAAATCATGAGTGTAATATAAACCTTAAAAAGTTGGACCAACCCCCAACCAAAATAAACATTGTCACAAATCTATTATAAGAGAGCCGTACATCATTTCAAAACCATTTTATAGTTAAATTATTTGATCGTTTTAGTATAAAATGAAATTAGCGCGGCCTCGGTAATTGTTTTTTGATATAAAAATCACAATAAATCAATTTCCGCGTTGGGGGAGGTGCTTAGGCCGCCCACCTTGTTGTCCGGAGATAATATATTTGAGGGGCTCTAAAACACATCTAGCTAGATATATACCTACTTTAAATACATTAAAAAAACCACCTCCACTTTCACTTCCATTATTTGTTTTAGTGAAGTATAGGGGCTTATTTCATTGGTTCCAATCCCCCATCAATTGGCACTATTATATAGTTATTTTTATCAAAATAATTATTAATTGTTTGATGTGAATGATGATGATTAGATTTGGAGAATATTTATGATGGTGAAAATTGTACATTTTATTATAGTATTTTAATGTAATAATTAGTCTAGAAGTGATATATTTTGTCTAAATTTAATTTACGATATTATTGTATCTCAATTCCATCATCACCCATCTCTAAAAAAATTATTTTGATCCTTAGATCTTTCCATTCATCATCATGGATCTGGAAGTGTGGACTTGACCTAGGGCATCTTTGTAATCATGAATCAATAAATACCTTCGATTTTTAAGATTTCAATTTCAAAACTTGCACCCCCACCATCTTCCTTTTACTAGTCATGTAAAGCGACCTATAACACATTTATATATATTTCAATACCATGGTATTGTATTTAAAGGTATTCATCCATTCTTTTAGACCTTATAGAGCTTATGTTAAGACAAGCTAAGAATAATTCAAGAGTATTTATCATTAAATATTTATGAGAGCATCAAAATCTACATTATCCTAACTCCATTGCATGCTTTCTTATTATTCCCAATCCTTGTGAACTAAAGTCATTAAATCGGTCCAACTAGGGATCTAACCAAAGAGAGAATGTTCCTTGCAATTCAACAAATTCCCCAGAGGTGTTTGTAAACACCATTACTCCTTACTCAAATTCAAATGTCATAGGATCAAGGTAGCCAAATTTTAGTCAATGCATTTCTACCGGTATAGGTTTAGTTCCACATGCCAAATCATTTCCACGGATGTTATATGAACTAGGGAAAAAGGTAGTCAATTTGTAGAGTCTAAGACACTTTTCATATCAAGTCCTAAAATTCCAATTGTGTGGTGAGTTGATTTCCTATGGTGTATTTACATAGGGATGTGGATGAAAAAGTAGCTAAAAAACATTTTAATTCATAACATGATTGTGATTTTAGTAGCACAATCACACTATAAGTCGGTACACATCATATATTAACCAATGAAAATCCTACACTTATGCTAGGAATAGGCTTAGATCTTTGAGTCTAAGGGTTGGACCTACATATTAGGTCACATATTCATCCATGTTTTACACAAAACATAGGATGCTCATTGTTCCTCATCATTAGCTTAACATGTTTTAGTAAGAGATTCCACAAAACCCCATTACAACATCATTCTACTTCTTAGCTTTCTAGTTATTATTTTTTATAAGAATAACTTAAGGTATTAATCTTTTTACTCTTAGTGATGTCTTCATATACCTCAAATGCACTTTTTTTTTAATCTTTGAAAAAAACTATTTAATCAAAATTTTAAAAATTAATAGATTTATTTTATGCTTCATTCTATACACAATAAAAAATGTTTTTTTTTTTTTTTGTGGAAATTAAGTGGCACATACTCAGTGATCAATTTTTTGGATATATCCACTATGAGAGAGGTATGTATTTTTATGCTATTCTATATTTCAATAATAAAAATATGACCAAATTTGTGTGTGTTCATCATTTGACCCTCTCAATCTTCACTCACTATTTTTATAAGTGATGGTTTAAAAATGAGAATCCCAACACTACAATTGATGTTTTTATCAATTTTTTAAAATTTAAGCATAACCATCTCAAATTATAAATCAAAGTTATCGTTTCACTAATTTTACGAAAAAGTAGTTACTTTAGACACCCCCCTTTTAGCTCCAATTTCCCTACACTTACATTGTGTCTTTGATATCAGTTTCCCACCTCTGGAATTTGACTATCATAATTTTATTTATTTATAACAAGGTAGTAATCCATCTATATATTAATATAATAAAAAATTCTCATAAGATAGTCATATAGAAAAATAGAAAAGAAAGAGAAGAATAGAGATACAATCATTATTTGGGAACTTTTATCAAAGCTTAAATGAAAATTTTTCATCTAATCTTCATCAAGTGAGGACATTTAAGGATTCAAGTCATGTAGAGTAGGAGAAGTAGCATTAAGAGGTGTGGAAAAATCATCTAAAGCATGTTGGTGCAAGAAATGGATGGCATTGAACACCTCATCGAACAAACTAGTTGTGTAGCTACCCGGTTCTTTAGTATGTTCTTGGAGTGAAACCTTAAATTCCCTACTCTTCTTGTGTTGTAATCTAGCTACCATAACATTATGGATAGATATGTCTAGTTCAAAACCCATAATTTGATTGTGTGAGAAAATTCTCCCAACAAGCACGAAACCAAATGAAATGTCATATTTTTTAATAATGGACTAGAACAAAGCCTCTAAAAGAAAGTAGCATTGGATGAAGCTAAAATCAAGCTAGTGAAGAAGACCCAATTCAAGGAGTGAATCCATGGCATTAGACAAGGACATAGAAACCAACTTGAAGTAGTTCAACTAGTCAAGGCAATCCAAAAGTAGTAAATTATTGATGATAGACCTAATAGCCATTTCCACATGATTGTATTCAAACAAGAAGATGGAGTCAAGATTCGTGTATTCATAAAGCCCCAATTCCTTTATTCCCATTTATTGTGGGATGAAGATCCAAAAATTCTTCTTGATAGGGAGCATTTTAATAGTAGAAATGGATGAAATGTTATGTAACACACCTTCAAGGAAATAAATAGGTGCTTGAATGATTCCTCTAGAGAGAAGCATTGAATGCTACTCTGAGATTCAATCCCTTTGTCACACAACTTTACATTATATATAGGATAATGAGCTTGTGAATACTTATTGTTGTATCGGTGAATGTAGGAATTTACTAATCTAGAGAGATCTTTCAATAAGCTCCAAGAGAGAGGATATACCTAAGAGAGGATTTTATAAAAAAAATTAAATTTCTTTCTTTATATAGTGATTAGATAAGAGTAGATGACACTAGTTTCTAAATGCAAGAATAGACTGAGCTAACATGAGCAAGGGGCCAACTCTATAAATCATGTCCTATAGGTTTAGGAAAAATTACTGCTAATTTAGTTTATTGCATGACCATTTTGAATAGTGAAGATTAAAATCGTAGTTAAGGAGAAGGTGGTCATTATCTTCAATATGTATTATGCATAAGACACAATTGAAAGACTGGTAAATACCTATTTTTTTATTCTTTTACTTGTTAAAATTCTATTATGAATATACAACCAAGAGAAAGATCCAACTTAGAGGAGGATTGCTTTGCCCCAACATAAGGCTATAGGACACTCTTCCTTGCCTAGCTCCTTGGTGAGAGTTTTGAACCTATGATTGACCATGTATTCCTCACTTATCAAATCCATCCACTTAATTCGATCTTTAACTTGGGAAAAGAAAAAAAATCTTGACTATCACATTTAAACTCATTTAATTTTGCTTTTAATTTATCTTTTATTGTTTCCAATTTTAACTTCTAAAATTCCTAGTTTTGTATTGTTGTTTAATTATTTGTCCTAGGTAAAAATAATGAAAACACTTATTTATATCAAATTATTTGGTGAAATTTAATTTCTTTAATAACCTAGGGTTTCGACCTTAGGTTTTATCCTTCTTTCATTAGGAATTTTAGAATATTTTATTTTTTAATTATTATTATATTTTAGATCTCATATGTGTTCATATTTCCTTTTTACTTATACTTTATAGCTATACCTTCCTTTAGAGTTTTGTGATTAATTGTGTAACATTGTTTCCATCTTACACTACCCAACCTTATTATTATCTCTTCAATTTCATATTTGGATTTGATAGTTTACTAATTATTTATTTGAGAGAAAATTTTATATCTTTTTTATATCATTTAGCTTTTAGGATTTTGTGAGATGTTTTACATGTCATCCACATCATCACATCCTTTTGAGAAGTCCTCATTTTAATCCTCAAATGGCTCAATCTACCAAGAATTTTATTATTAATAATGTTCTCATAAAGACTTCTATTGTTAAGAATGAAGAAAAATACTTATTATTATATTTCTAAGAAAGATATTTCCCTTACAAGACAATTAATTATTGATGCACTTACTTATGCCAAATCTACAGGTAATAATTAGTTGTACTATTTTATACAATACATCGGTGGCTGCCTATTATAACATGAATATTATTGATATTAATAGAATTGATAGCTTCTAACAATGGTGTATCTTCTCCCACACCCACTTACTCTTAATCCCATTTTGATCCTTCTTTCTCTCATCCTACAATAACCATTTTATGACCTCTAACCCCCATATTTTATCTCCTCATCTAACCACTTTCTCTTTCATTCCTTCATATGATATCATTACCATATATCCCACCACTTGTATTCCACTTGCCTTTCATCTTTCCACGTCTACTCATACACATGTACCTATAAGTGCCATCCCCTATATATACCTATATTTATCATACTACTCATCATATGATCAATTTATCTTATAGTTTAGTCTCTCCTTATATTTCTATATGTTTACCTCTTCCCATTAAACCAATTTATATTTTATCCAATATTTCCTATGTCTTTCCTACCACTACTATATTCCCATCTCTACCTTAGATACACTAATGAAGGAATTTGATCAACTTAAGAAGAAAGTGGATGATATGCCTAGTAATCATGAATCCATTACATAAAATCCTCCACATCACATACCTTTTGAGGATGGTTGGAAAACATTATAAATTAAGGTAATCGATAATGTTGAATAGAAGTGAATTTATGGAGAGAATAACTATTACACACATCTTGTTTGAAATATGGCCTATATTTTCTAATCAAGATGAGAAGATAAATTGATTGGTTATATACTTGTTCAAGGAGTATTATTTGATCTCTAGAAGATGACTTATGAAATTATTTAGAGCCTAAGGTGATGATAAGTTAAAATGCACAAAATATTAATACATAATTAAACATACAATGATAGAGATAAAATTGAATATAGAATATGTTTTAGTCAACTATTTATTTCATAAATGGCATATACCCTTGAGAAAGGTGTGAGGTTGTTTATCTTCTTCCTAGTTGAATATAATGATGCCTAAACTATGTTAAAAATACATACACACACAATTTATAATGATTCATGCCATGGATATCAAAATATACAAGGAATTTCAATTGTCTCCATGAGAAGTGGATTTTTTTACTTGATTGGTTTCCCACCCCCCTAGTAGTTGTGGATTATAACCAATTATTGGAGTGTCCTTGATCAAATGACATGTGACGTGGAATAACATGATCCTCATGGGTTCCAACTTGGTTTCCAAATTAAATATTCTATCAAGTATATGAGTTTGATGTTATATTATTACTAGAAGGTATGTTGGACCCTACTAGAGCTCTTGTAGAAATTGAAGGTTTATTGGTTGAGGTATGTTTCTACAAGAGTGTTTTTATCTCTATAAAGTGTGTTTTTTTCTACTAGAGAATGTGTACAGAATTTGATGGAGAGTAAATATGGGTAAAAGCACAAAGTTGTGTCACACTTTTTAAAAGAAACAACCAACACTGGTCCAACCTTTAAACTTGAATCACTAAAAAGAGACATATATGTTTTGAATTTTGAAATGATGTAAACTAATGAAATATTTCTTTTTTATTATATTTTTTGCTTGTATTTAAAAAAAAATTAAAAAACTATTTGAATATAGTTTTTAATAAATTGACACTATAATTTAGTTGTTGAAAAAATTGTTGAAAAATGAAGTCACATGAGACGTCAACCTTTATATAGTAATTTTTATTTTTTCTCCTTCAATTTTTTTGTGTGTATTTATAACTTGAAAATTTAGTGCATGGATATATTTTTTTCCAATTTTGATAAATAAATATTAAAATGTGTGTATTAAAACATAGCTATTTTCATTTGACGTCAACTTTCATATTAACTATTTATCTAAAATGGAAAATAAATTATACCCTCTTGATATAGATTTTTTTATCTAGTGCATCATATTTTTTTTCAAATTTTTAAAATAAGTTTTACTATTTTTCATTGTCATCGTAATCAACCTAATATTTTGTGTTGATAACCTACTTTTAGTAAAAATAAAAATATAAATATAAATAATAATTTAATTATTAAAGTATATATATTTTTGAAAACTAGACTTATGGAGCTACAAAAGGGTATTTTTATATTTTAAAATAAATGTTATTTACATGAGTAGGAATTGTTAAAACATCATTTTTTCAAATAAATCTATTTTTTTGGTAAATTGCCCTTAAAGTAGTGCTACATATGCATTTAGCCAACAATTGTAGTAAAAAAAGTTGTGGATATATCTAACTTAGCTAGAATGAATCTTACAAGATCATATGTTTGACCAAAATTAAATTTAGTTAGAAATACTTAAATTCACTTGTGTTAATAAGTTGGTTGAAAGTGTGACACAACTTTGTACTTTTTTCCCATATGGATCTTTGTGTTCCATAGATCCTTTGTGTGAATACTTGGCTTAGACCTGCTCAAACATGAACAAACAAGTGATCATTAGTCAATAAACAAGTGTAAACCAAACATTCCCTATGAAATTCTTTGAACATATGAATATGGAAACAAAGCAAAATATCTTAAACTATGCAAATAAATCACAAATGAAACTCTATTCTAATGCTCAAACCAGCATCCCATAGGGGGGTTGATGCTTCTTTGATGTGGAAAGAAGCCCTTTACCAATCCCTTGATAAGCTTGATGATGGATGTGTGATGAACAAGATGAATTTGATGCAAAATGTCAATAACCTAGCTATGATGAAGAAATTATATGCTAACTTGGATGAAATTCTGGATCATAAACTTGCATAAACCTCTCTCCCCCAAATCAATAGAGAAGGCCTCTATTTATAAGGAAGAAGGATGGAGGATTGAAGAATAGGAAGAATGTGGGATTAAACTTGAACCAATGGCATTGTGCCACTTGTCAACGTGCTAATGAAGGAGAGTGGAGCACATTTTGAACAATGTGCATGTTAAATACATGTAGGTGGAATTTGAAATTCAAAAGTTGGTTTGTGTAAGAAGAGTTGTAAGAGGAGTTAATGCCAAGTTGGCTCAAGGAGAGGACATGTAAGAGCCTTAATGCCAAGTTGGAGGACAAAAGTCCTTTAGGAGGGAGAATTCAAATAAGTGGAATATTCCAAGAATATGCCATATTTGAATGGAAATTGGAGGAATTAATAAATCAAATAAATTGATTTACATGTGCAACTTGCAAAAGCTAGAGGAATGGAGGATTAGTGTTAGGATTTAATTAGGATTAATTAACTTAGATGAAGTTAGCTGATTTGACATTTGATTTAGATATTTAGATTTATTCAAATCAAATGAGAAGATAGTGGAAGATTAGTAATTTAATTAAATAAATTTGATTTACAATTAAATGAAGAACATTAGGATTCAACTAAATAAAATTGATTTATTTAATTAAAAGAGGACATTAGGGTTTAATTAAATAAAGTTGATTTATTTAATTAAAAGAGGAACATTAGGATTTAATTAAATAAAGTTGATTTATTTAATTAAAAAGGGAATATGGAGGAATTTAATGAATTTAATTAAATAAATATTATTCAATTAAATGGTTAGTATGGACGTGATTAAGGAAGAATTGGTGTTAGTGAATCAAGATCGAGTGCATGATATCAATCAAGATATTTTGAGTGTCTACACTTTGATATGAAGATGGCTTGGGTGTTATCAAATATAATCCATTTAGTGATCTTCTTTGACCAAACACCCTTCCTTGTGAAGCAATAGTCATAATTGCATTAAGAATAGGAGGTAGGTGAAAATCCTTGACTTTTAGCTATTGGTGAACCACTTAGAATGTCATGGGAGTAGAAGTTTTCTCACAAATCGATATGTGAGCATAAAAAATGTCCCAATGAACATGATTTTTAGGATACAATCTATTTTTGTTACTATAGATTATTCTTTAGTTATAATTGAGATGCAAAATTTTGAGTATGAATAGTTATAAAGCATAATATTATTTAAAACCAAGACAATAGGTGCTAAGCATGAATTCGCATATGGAATATAATATCTCTTATTTTTTACAATCATAATTATGCTATGAGTGTTTGTGATGTACATACACATGTGAATATGCATGTATGGATGCATAGGTATTATTTTACAATTTTAATTGGCACTACATCACAAACTATTTACCCTTGAAAATGATCAATAGAATACACAAATTGGCATAGGAGAGTTACTTTTATAGATTAGGTGTTGAAGGAGATAAGACACCCCATTTTTTAGGGATATTTATGAGGTATGGTTCACAACTTCAATCTCTCAATGGTTTCTAAAAATATTAGATTCTTCACACTACTTCCATCAATCATAAATTCCAAAGGCTGCCCTTTCACCCCCATCTATGACTAGTATATAAAATCTACTTCAAGTTCTTTAAGAGGATTTCTTGTGTGGCATTGACTTATATGTTGAGTTTTAAATTCATGATCTTTTTCAAGGGCTTGAAATCAATATATCTAGCTTACACCATTATGAGAACTTTATTCAATGAATGTTAATCCTCTTAGGAATATTTGTAACTCTTATGCTTAGCATACCACTGATTGTTCATGAATAGTTTTTTATTATCCAAAGGGGTGTCTTTGTCAATGTGATAGTTGATTCCTTCTTAATAGAGGTAAGCAATAAAATTCCCCTCAATTATTTCCACATAGTAGTAAGCTTTATCATTTATCTTGACCTTGATCAAATTTAGTTTATATTAGATTATTTGATGAGTTCCATTGTGTTATTTGAGGACTTTGTGTTTCTCTAACCTAAATGAGCCCGACCTAGCATAAAGCTCATGAAAGGTGTGGCTATATGCCTAGATAGACTAGTCATTATCTTAGTACAATTGTGACCATTGCCTATAATGGAAAATGTAAACATATTTAGGATAAAATACATCATTAAATACTTCTAGGAATTTCTCCCAAGATAATACAAGTTTACTATCTATTTATTCCTCTTTCAAGAGTGTATAATCTTGCCACCACTACCTCCAAGAGGGAAATATTTAAATTTTCTTCATCAATGAAATAATTCATGAAAAATTAGGATTCAATTTGTTCAATCTGATAATCCATAAAATTTACATCGCTTACCCTCAAATATTGGTGCATTTGGGTTTACTTGAAATTTAGGTGAAATTGATCACTAAAATATATGCTTGATGAAGAGGATGATGAACTAACCTAATCAAGGATCTCTAAGAAAGTTTCTGAAAAATATTATCACTAACACATAAGTGTTTCTTTAATCTCACTCTTGAACATTGTTTGTACCTCCACTTAAATTAGTTTGGGCATCTTGATTTCATGGTTTAGAGTCACACTTAAATTTTCATAACTTACTTAACCCCTTACAATGAATAAGACTAGTTTGAAATAATGTTTTTGTTGTTATATTGTAATAGCAAATAACAAAGTTAACTAGCTCTATTCAAAATATGTTTCATTTTATTAAGCAATGTTATCTAAGCTAAAAATAAGAGTTCAAAATTAAAGACTTGAAATAATTGAATACAATAATACTGGAATTAAAAATAAATATTAGAAATGTAATCAATGGATGGTAGATAACCTATAAATTTAATTGGGGAGATCTTAGGTCAAGATGATTGCACATCACATTATCAAACAACATGCACCCTATCATCCAGTTTATGTACTATCATCTAAGAATAAAAAAAAAACTTAAGTTTATATGTATAATTTTTTATGGTCTACACATAAGAAGTCAAGGACACAAAATAATATACCAAGTATAATAAAATTTGTAAAAAATGAAGAAATCAACTTAAAATGAACAATTTAAATAAAATATTGAAACAACGATAAATAAAGGAGAAGACCAAATATTCATTCATGTATCTTTGGGACTAAAGATACTTTTTCTATGATAAAAGGAAAGTTTGGAAGTACTTGAGAGCTCTCCTTCACATCAAACTCCCTTATTTGGTCTTTCAACCTCCATGGAGAGTCAATAAAATGAGGAAGATTGGAGATAGTGCATATGTGTTAAGCTCAATTATTTCTAAAACTTAAGAGTAATAATGCAAAATAAATCTATAAGTGTTACTCCTTGGTTTAAAGGAATAAACACCCTATTTTTCATGTGATTTAACAATGGGTAGTGATGGAAACCAATATTTTTCCAATAATGAGAAGGAAATGAAAGATAAATAAGAACAAAAATTAAAATGGAGGTTCTAAACAATGTGACAAGATTGTAAATGGTAAAGATTGCTTTTGCGTAAGGCCTGAAAAATAACGTGAAGGGTCACATTTAGACAAAATATTTTTTTCAATGGATGAGGGTTATGGAAAGTAAGAGTAGGAAGTTGGCCATGAAGTCAATAACTTTAGTTTTGAAAAATCATAGGATGCTAGTGTGTAGCATGAACATCCATGTGCCATATTGTCATCCTAGAGAAAATTATCAAAATTGAGAAAAATAACTTAACATCAATGAGGCTGATCTCAACATCTAGAAGGGACCCATGGTTTCTTTTGGGGCTACCATACTGCCAAAAAAATTTATCTCATCACGTCTGACACCTCTTCCCACCATAGGACTTCTTTTCACCCACGGAAAAGGCTTGGCCAAAAAAAGAAAGAAGTGTTTTACATTTGTGAGTTGGAACCTGAGCGTCCAACAAAACATTCCAAACCCTATGTGCACCATCCTCTTTGGTCTAATATTCTATCTAGCCTGCGATCTCCAATAACTTTTTTGAACACCATTCCAATTAGAAATGGAGCACCCTTTAATATAAAATCATGGAGCTCAAATCAAAGTGCTTTTACAAGGGATCTATGTCCTCAAGTGAAAGAGAAATTTCAGATAAAAGGTAAAACGAATTTGGGGCCAAAGGAAAAAAGAAAGGACTCTAAAAAACACTTGGTAAAGAAAATCTAGTTGTCAAAGCATCATGAGGTTAATCAAAAGGTGAATGGTGGGATAATATCTGTGATATTTCTAAAGGAGATGCTACTTCCACAAATTTAGGATCTGCGAGGAGTAGCACTGATCTGTAAGTTTTGGAAATTTTCTCTTACTTTAAATCTTTTGCAAGAATGGTTTTCTGTAGAATGGGAGGGATCCAAACAAGTCTTTTACCTAAATCAAGGGAAAGGATTTTTCATTGTCATTTTTTCCTCAAAAGAAGCTAGAAATGTAGTATATAGAATTAAGTCATGGGTTTTTTAGGGTTTTGGGCTCTACATTTAGGCATGGTTCCCAAACTTTAATCCATCAACTTCTAAGGTCAAATACATACCTTTTTGAAATTAGAGTATAGAGAAACAATGATTATTGAGATCTTGGCTAACCAAATGGGTATTTTTATTAAACATGATTTGGTATTCCTTAGAAATCCATCTTGTCTAATGAGAGTTTGTGTACTTTTGGATGTAACAAAGGATATCCCCTATTTTTTCCATATAAAATCAACAAATGGGGTTTGGATACAAGAAATACTCATTGAAACCCCTAAGACTGTTTACGTCCAATTCCATATGATAGGACACTAAAAAAAAATCCAATTGGGAAGGGAGTGCTTTCAAAAGCAATATGGTTAGTATCAAAAACTAAAAACTCATGACTTGATAAGCCTTTGAAATCAACCTCTCCTTGTAAGCATACAATACAAATAGAGAACATAAACAAGGAGACTAGGGTAGATCATGAGTTGGGCACAAAGAATAGTGGTACAACTAAAATATTGGATCTTTAGATGGTATCAAATAGAAATAACAAGGATATTCAAAAAAAAATGTATTTCCTTTATGAGAAGGGGGAATAGACTAAAATTTTCTTTGTTTGATACTTCAAGCTCTATGGGTCCAAGGTTGTCCACCAATCAATGAATTTCAATTGGCCAAAATAATTATATCTCTAGTTTACAGTAGTACTGCCAATATGGAAATTAAGTTCATGAATATGGTGGGTACCCCTAAATATAGTTTTCCTATTCTCATAGAGGCTCAAATACAAAAGGCTGAAAATTTTTAAAGTATCAATCCCAATGGAGTGCATTGTTGATTTCTCACATGAACAAAATCCTAATGAAGGATTAGAGCTAGGAAATTTAAAATCCTTTGAATTGGAAAATCAGTTATTGTCCTCTTCTCATAATAATTTTGGAAAATCAGAACTATTAACTTTTAAGGCTTTAACAAAAGAACGAAATCTTGAAGAGCTGGCATATAAGATAATCAATAAGGTGGGATCTCAACTAGTGGATGAAATAGCAAAAGAAGTTTATAGGGAAAAGTTGAATTTTGATTTCTCTAAAACTCTATCCATATCACAAGCTCCTAGTTCTCGGCCTACTTTGAAAAAAAATCTAGGTAGAAGAGGATGGAAATCCCATGCAATGAAGGTTCAAGGAGAAATAGAAGCAAGATTACAATTAACTTTGGACAAAAATATAACAGTCACTTCCTATAAGTGACTGAGGCTGAGAAGAGCATGCTACTCTCCTTGAGCACGATGAAAATGATTTCATGGAATGGTAGGGGCATCAATGTCCCTAACAAAGGACTTAAATCAAACATTAGTTGGATGTTTGTGGAGCTAATATAATTTTACTCCAAGAGTCTAAATTTTTAGACAACATGTATGACTCATCAATTAAGAAATGGACAAAATGGAAATTAGTTCATTCACCAGATCAAGAGGCATCGAGAGGTTTAATTACCCTATGGAATGAAAAACAGTTAAGGTGGATTTTGTTACAAATGAGAGCAATTGGAAGCTAATGAAATTCAATCATTTTGAATTAAATTTCTAGCTTTTAAATATCTATGGTCCATCTACTACAATTGGAAAAAAAATACTGTGAGATAATTTGAAGCAAATCTTGGATCATCTAGGGGTGGAAAATGTAATTTTAACACGGGACTTCAATAAAATAACTTCCTTGCATGAAAAAAAAGGGAGGTGTTTCCCCTCCACAGAAAAAAAAAAATTGGAGGACTTTAGCCTTTTTATTCAGGATAATGCACTCTTGGATATTCTTCAACCCAATGGAAAATATACATGGACAAAAAAAAGAAAGAACTTTCTCCAAATTGTAGAATGTTTGGATAGGATTTAAGCATCTCCTAATTGGGGCTTAGGGGATTATTCTTGGAATAAGAAATTCTATCGCTTTCAGGATTAGACCATTTTGCAATTTTATTGAATATCTCAACAAAAAATAATAAACCAAAAGAAAAGTCTTCATTCAAATTTGAGGCTATGTGGTTCCGACATCTAGATTTTTTGCCCCTCCTTAATCAATGGTGGTTGAGTGCACCTTTTGTTATAGGCTCAAGAATGTATCAGTTTTGTAAGAAGTTAATGTTCATCAAATAGAAAATATAAGAACATGGAGCAATCGAGTTTTTAAAAACATTTTTGTGCAAAAAGAAATGGTCTACAAATAATTATAAAATATAAACAATTACATTGTCTCGCATAGTTTGGATGCTTCTTCCTATGATCAGCAGAAGAAACTTCAAATGGAATGGGAAAAATTGTTGGAAAGATAAGAGGTGTACTAGAGAAAAAAAATTGAGGGAGATTTGGCCTAAAGAGGGTGATAGAAATACAAAAAAAAATCACATCTCAACACAAGTGAAAAGATAAAAAAAAAATTCAATCTTCTCTATCCAGGATAGTTCATTAGGAGTTACCTTAAATAAAGAAGTCGATATTCATAATGCATTGGGATCAAGGTGTCTCAACCTTAGAGTCCTAATATTGTTTTAATTTGTATTATTTAATTTCCTATGGTGTCATGTCACATATTGGGACCCACTGGCTAGGTGGTATCCCTGTTGGAAGTGACTAGATAACACATAATCATCCCAAGTGGACATAGGCGTCCCACTTTGGAATATTTGACCTATGATAGATTCTATGCTGCATCATAAGGAATCTTGTTGCATGGAGAAAGTTGGTGCCTAAGTTGGGTTATGACAGGATGCAAGAGAATCAACTATTTTTAGTTGGTTATGACAAATTCTCTTATAGATTCTATGACAACTCTTGTGGCAGATCTATGACATATTCTATGATAGTTGTAAGGCATCTGTCATAAGCAATTATGATCACATTTTGGGTGCCCAAGCTAGGAGAAAGAATATTTTCATGTATGACAATTTTAAGAGGTGTAAGGGAATCCAATACAAGTGTCCAAATGCATGTCTATGGCATGGGATATTGTACCATGTGTATTTGGATGCCCATCCTCTTCTAGAAGCATCTCTTGGCTTGTATTCTCTATAAAATGTATGCCTTGCATTGTAGAATGTGTTAGAATTGGCTATGGCTGCCAAGATCTATGGACCAAATGGAAAGCACAAAAAAGAGAGAAAAGAATATGACAAGAATAGATTGTATTCAATGTCAATGATTATGAGATGATTGTTTACAATGAGAGAGACCCCTTGGTTATATAGCCAAGGTGAGATGCAAGATGTCATAGGATTATGACAAGTGTCTTAATCATATGACATGAGACAACTAATCACACTTACCTAGGTTCACATGTAGTAGTTGTCAAAGGATAAGATAACAACTAATGACAACTAACATCTTCTAGAAAGATTCCTTCCTAGGACCTAAGTAAACTTAACTAAGATGTAAATAAGTCCCCTAGTAATGAATTAACTAGGTACAAGACTTTATTTACACCAACAAAATGCATAGGTTGTTTGCAAGTAACGAAGTGCTGTCGAGTTAACTCCAAAATAGGTGCTTGTTGTAATGCCCCGCCAAGCAAACCCAAAGGATACATGTACATTTAGTATTTATGGCACCAATTTTTATTTTTTTTGTAAGTATTAACATACATCATAATAATCATATTTCACATAACATGATACTAAACAAGAACCACATATAACAAATCCTTCGGGTTAACAAGACTGCATTACTTTTCACAACAACATTTTTACATCACATGAAAGGTTATCATACACCAATAATAATAAGATAACATGAACATGGTTAACATATTAATCAAGTGGTTACAATATTACAATGTCGTTTCCCCAACATGAATAGAGAAGATACAATAAAATGGAATGTTACATTTGATATGAAGGAGTACAAAGCTGCAATGCTGGAACGAACTCTGGTACAACTCAGGAGACACTGCAAGGTACAATACGCACTTCTCGATCGACAACTGGGGACCCAATGGGGTGCATAGCACGTTCCACCCAACCACGTGGACCCGAAGGCCCACCCCCCGTGCTAAGAGATGAAAAGAAGGAACCCCAACTATACCATCATACAAAACAAGGATACAAGACTCCACAACAAGAACCACAATAACATAAGGAATCTCGGCACAAGATATAACCAACACAAGATGTGCCCAACCAATAAAGCATCAACATACAAAGGCCAACATGTGCTTCCAGAGGCTTAAGAAAAACATAGAGGGAAACAAATCATACATGGTTGTTTAAGGAAGAGTGTCATCGCAATGATGCATGGGTTACCCTGGCGAATCTTCCTAGGCCCCGGCCCCCAACTTGGGTTACCCTGGTGACCTCTTACGAAACCCGGCCCCACATGCAATCCAATGCGGCATCGATTATCTTTCATAAGGACAAGACAATGATTTCGCCATTCCAGGCCTTCTCAACTCATCTCAAGCCCATACAAGCACTTGAGTCATGAGTGAGGCATTCACTTATATCTTGTTAATGTGTGATTCTATCCAAAACCCCTAATTTAATATTAATGTTTTCACTTGATTAATAAACTTCCAATGAGTTACCCTGAGACCACTTCCGGGTCTCGGCCCCCATTGAAAGCCACTCCCCTTATGAACAACAAAACTCAAAAGATACTAACAGGGTAAGCCCCCATGCACAACATATAAAACCACAAGATAAATTGCATTAAGCAAGGCATACACAATCCTACACAAAATCCTCATAACGAAACTATTTTCAAGTGCAAGGCTAAACCCATAACATCAAATGGATCATTCGAGCAATAGTTCACAAAGAACCAAAAGTGAAGGCCAATAATAAAGCAACACCATTCTTTCTCTTTCACTCAAAAACTGATAAATCTCTAAAACAAGGGTTTCCTACAAGGTGGCAACAAAACTTGATCTCAAAATCAACATCAAATTCAAAGCCAAAAACAACTTCCATAAATATATTCTTCATAAACTCCAAAAATTACACACAAAATTCACCACAAGAATACACTAAATAACCATCTTTCATAAACACTCATAGGTACATGAATGTGGTATAAAATGTTAGATATTCCTAACTTGGCTTTCAATGTTCCTAAGTTATAGAGTTTCACTACTAAATTTAAAACTTCGACTTTGGAATAAAAATACCCTATTATATCAAATATACTAAACACTGTTAAATTACTCTTTCAACATTAAACCTTTCAATGCATAACTCCAAATAATTAACTAATAAATCTCTATAATTTAAATATGCTCATGTTCTACATTTCCAAATAGTGGTCAACTAAACGCTAAGAGAGAGGATTTGATTTCCAAGTGCAAAATCTATAATATAATCCTAACTCCCAACAATAATCTCTAATTCCTTTTATAAGCATTCTTAAGTCATAAACTAATTTTCTCTATTTCAGTAAATTTCCTCCTTTATTTAAGACAAAATCTCATAGCTTTTAAACAAGATGACAAAATACTTGCGGTATGTCATAGTCAAAAGTTATGTAACTGTTATAACAACCAGAAAACCAATGTATGCACGACATATACATCTTCAATCATATATATTAACAATGGAGGAATCTAATGACGAGGTCACTGGCTCAAAAATTGCTTGCAGACTATTGGTTTCATTGTAGTTCACTTTATTCTGTATTGGACTCAATCATTCTAACTATGCCTCATATAACTAATTGGCCAACACCACCTACAGGAGACAATCCAAGTTACAAATGAAACTCATTAAACATCAAATCGAATCTCTCCTCTAAATTTGATTCATAAATAAACTTCTAAGCCGTTTGAAGTAGACACTTCAGCTAAGACAGATTGTTAATGAATCAGGGAGATTATTTTTTTAACCTCAACAACACTCCATTTTCAAGCGCCACAGATGTGACAAGTTGGCAAAGGAATCAGAAAGGTAATTTTAAACCTCTATAGACTTCATTGTTCTAGCATAGCATCTGTGAGAGATTTCAATGTGGAAGGAAGTTATTTAGTTCAATACACTCTACCATAGACAAGTACTTCCGCTGTGACAGATTGCAATGAAATCAGAGAGGTTATTTAAACGTCTACTCCTTCTATGTTCAAGTGTAGCTGTTGTGTTAGATTGTCAGCAGAGGGGGTATTACAGAATTTGGAGTCAATTTCCAAACAGGAGCGACGCCACCTGACATGGGGTTATTCAAATCTTATAGACTACAATTAGAATCCAGTTAAGATCAATGTGCAACATCGTGAAGGGGGGCCGATTTCAGTAGGTTTCAAAACTTGATTTGCTTGACTTTTCACACAGTGAAGCATAACAGAGGCTAAAGAAGCTAATAGCCAATTCCAATGCGATAGACATTAAAACCTCCAGCTAAGCGCCTAAGTCAAAATGTGAACCAGAGCAATCTCCAGAGCTTCAGCGACGCGGTGAAGAGTATAATTGAAAATCCATTGTTAACTATACATGTAGTCTAATCTTAAGGAGACAAAGAAATGTTTAATACGCGCTGCAAGGCATGACGATTTGAGCTAATACAAAGGCTTACAAACCGATCCCTAGACTCAGAGCTGCAAGGTAGATCTACTACTTAACTTGCCATGCATATCTCATATCGGAAGTTACAGTAAGACTCACTAAATTTGCAACTATGAAATTCATAAGCAAGGCACGCAAGCTATGGTAGAAAGCCTCAAAGAGATGTCATCTCATGGAATGAAATGCAATGATTACAGAATGTGCACAAAATGAATTTTGCAAGGAGGCTCTCAAAATCTTTGAATTAATGAAGCACTCTGTAACACATCCTAACATTGCAAGCTTTTCTTGTGTTCTAGGTGCCCGCAGTCAGGCAGTTTCAGAGGATGAGGGCTGCACATACTTCACACACCAGCAACCCTTAGATTGAAACACATGCAGAATGTGGGCGCGCAGACAAGGCGTGTGAACTGTTTGACAGAATGCCTCAAAGAAATGTAAACTCATGGAAAACGAAGGTTGCAGGATGAGCACAAAAATGGACTTTTTTTTTAAAAAGCTTTAGAAGCTCCCAAGCAAAAGCAATGGGCAGGTGTAAAGCCTGATTTCCCAACCTTAGCCATCATCCTAACTTCCTGCGCCAGAAAGGGAGCTTTGGAAAAACGGTTATGGACATTCATCATAGCGTGTAAAAAAAAAACATTATATATCAATTATGCTGATATACACTTAACTGCGTAGGGTAAAGAATGTTGAAATATTAAATCCTAAATGTGCTCCTTACTAGAATCAGGGCAATAATTTTCATTTTAATAAACATATTCTTAAACCATCAGAGAAGCCTTGTTTTTAGACTGTAGTTCGCCAAATTGGAAAAGCGAAAGATCCTTACCAGCGAGGGAGAGTTGGAGAAGCGTCGCCTATGGGAAAAGTGAAAGGTCAATACCAGAAAAGAATAGTCTGGGGTAGCGACCATAGTCAGTGACGTCCCTAGCCCAAGGGAATGTGTGCTGCCAGAGTATGAGCAGAATGCGTAAGCAAGGACAAGGCACATGATCTGTTGATAGCACGTCTCTCCCAAAATTGTAATCTCAGGTGGGAAGCCAAATTATGTATCCTTAGCCAGCATCCTCTCTCCAAAAATGTCGATGCAAAGACCCTTTCCCCTCAGTGCCGACAAAATAGGTTGAAGATAGAGTCCTCTTTCGTAATCTGCCTTTCTCCTAAAATCACTCCTTTATCTCCATTATTCTTGTTAATCATGTGCATGGGATTCCTTATCCATTTATTGCGATCCAATAGGATTCCCCCCAAATAACTCCTCACTTTCCATTCTTGACATGCATTGGAGAGATATTTTCTTTCGCACTTATTACTCCCACTATCCTACATGAAATTGTTGATGACATTTGTCGTCTCAAATCTATTTTTTTTTAACATCATTCTAGTTTGCCATTAAGATGTGACGGTAACAAACTACACTCCAAATAAGCTATGAGACCTAAACACATACAACTTCATGGCCAAGACGAAGTACAGAGGGGGTATTACATTTGTTTTCAAAGCACTTGTGTAGAAAATGTGTACTTGGTTTGTATTGTAACTCTTATTTGAAGTAATATAGAAGTATTGTGCTTTTGGAGGGTGGGGTTTTTTACCCAAAAGGGTTTTCCCCACGTATATCTAGTGTATGTTAGTTTATGTGTACTTGTTTTATTTTGTTATTATCTATGTGTTTCTCTTGTTGTGATTGAATAAGGTGTTAAAAGAAAATTTTGTAACTCTCCCCTACTTAGATTAGTGTAGGAAGTTGTTTCCGCTCACTCAGCTTCCTTTCAGTTGTTATCAGAGCCTAGCTAGCCTTGGTTCCTTTGTTGGGTTAGAAGGGTTTTTTTAGTTGATCTTTGTTTCAATGGGAGTTTTGCAGAAGTGTGTGTTTTGCTACCTTGTTGCAGGAAATAAATGGTAGACACATCTGGGATTATTGAGATGGAGAAATTTAACGATGGTAATTTTGAACTTTAGAAGCTCAAAATGGCATACATGCTCAAAGATCGTGATTAATGGGATGCTATTCAATATTTCTAGAACCAAACCATCAGGCATGAAACAAGAAGATTAGGATCTCATGGATAGGAAAGCCAAGGGTCTTATTAGACTCTTCGGTTGATTTTGTCCTCTTGAATGTCCATGAAGAGAAAAAATTTGCTTCTCTATGGAAGAAGCTTGGTGATGTCTATCAGGTTAAATCCCTAGTAAACGAGCTTTTCCTGAGAAAGAAGATGTATTCTCTGATAATGGAAGATGGAGGATTTGTGGTAAATCATTTAAATGCATTTAACATGTTGTTTGTTGTGAAACTGGGTTCCATTGGAGACAAGATTGATGAGCAAGACTGTTGCATGCTCCTTTTGTGTTTGTAGTTGGACTCTTAGGATCACCTAGTAATGGATATTGGAAGCACTACTTCCACCTTCAAGATGGATGAGGTTGTTGCCTCATTATTATCTGAAGAGATGCTAAGGAATTCTTTTGAGATGGATAAGGAGGCCCTTGCAGTTCATGGCAAACCAAAGGAGAGAGGCAAAAAGAAAGACAATAAATCTAAGTCAAAGTCTTCGAAGAGATCTAAGTCTCCTGGTAAGAAGACCAAGGAAAAATGTTGGAATTGTATGAAATTGGTCACATTCAGAAAGATTGCAAGAAGGAGAAGAAGAAGAAAAATAGGTCTTTCTCTGATTTTGAATTCAAGAAATCATCTCAAGATGATGGAGAAGCATTAATTGCAGCCTTGGAAGCTCATGCATTAGATGATGTGTGGTTGATAGATTCAGATGCATCCTTTCACATGACTTCTCATAGAGATTGGTTCTCGAAGTATAAGGAGTACAATGATGGAGAGGTGTACCTAGGTGATGACTCTCACCTAAAGATTGTTGGCGTGGAAGAGTCAAAATCAGATTCCTGATGGAAGAGTGAAGGGGATTGACGGTGTCTTGCATATCTCAGGTTTGGCACAAAACCTGCTTTTTGTAAGTAAATTGAACAATTCGGGAGTTCAAGTTGTTTTCACTGGTGGAGGATGTAAGATGACTAGAGGGGCTATGGTGTTGGCTAAGGGTCTTCGTATTGGCACTTTATTTCAGCTTGATGCATGCATTTTATAGTGCAATAGTTATTTTGATGTACCAAATAAGAGACCTTTGGATTCTTCATCCTCACCATTAGATTGTGCAGAGAAGAAGCATGTTGCAGCTACATCCGATGGTTGTACATTTTGGGTACCTAAGGGGGTGCTCATTCCATGGAAATGAAGCTTCCTACAAAGAAGACAATGTTATGGCACCAATGACTTGGACACATTGGTGAGAAGGGTATTATAACCTAAAAAATAAGAGCCTTGTTGAAGGCCTTGATGATTGTAATCTCAAGTTTGACTTTTGTGAACATTGTGTATATGGAAAACAACACCACATTTCTTTTTACTCTAGTTCTCATAAGTCTTTTGGGGTTTTGGACTATGTTCATTTAGATGTTTTTGGTCCTATAAATGTTCCTTCGTTATCAAAATCTATATATTTTATTTCTTTTATAGATGAGTATAGTAGGACATTTGTTTATTTTCTTAGAAGCTGAAGTCTTTAGTCGGTTTAAGGAGTTTAAGGCCTTGGTACAAAATTAGACAGGAAGAAAGATTAAGTGTTTGAGGACTGATAATGGTGGTGAGTTTTGTTTCGTAGAGTTTGAATTTTTTTGTAAAGAGTACAGGATTGAGAGACATAAGACAACTCCCTACACTTCGCAACAAAATGGAGTTGTAGAGAGGATGAACAAAGTGTTGATGGAGAGGGCTAGGAGGATGTTGAGTGGTGCTATCCCTGAGCAGAAGTTTTGGGCTGAAGCAGTAGCCACTGCATGTTATTTGATCAATAGATCTCCTACATCAATGCTTGTTGGAAAAACACCCATGGAGGCGTGGTTTGGTAAAAAGCCTTTCATGAGACATCTGAGAGTGTTTAGTTGTGAAGCTTATGCTCATGTTTCGATTGAGAAGAGATCTAAGTTGGAGAACAAGGTTGTCAAGTGTATCTTTATTGGCTATGATGTCAGTGTGAAAGGGTACAAGCTTTTTGATCCAGAAGCTCAAAAGGTTCTCTACAAAAAAAGTGTGACCTTCAGAGTGATGAAACCTTATACTATTGAGCTGCAACTAGGAAAAGAGGAGAAACAAAATAAGGAGGTAGTTCAAATTCCACCTACTCTGAAGAAAGAAGAACTATGTACTCCCATTAGACCTGATGATGAGGAGAGCTCAAGTAGCTCTAAAAGTTCTAAAGAAGAAGAACCTCAACCTTAGCCTTTGAGGAGGTCTACACAATTTAGGTGGCAACTGAAAAAGTTTGGTTATTCATTATTGGATTCCAGTTACATTTTTGCTTTGATTACTAACACTGATGAGCCCAAGATAGTTAGAGAGGCATTGGGTATGAGTGATTCAGATTCCTGGATGCAAGCCATGGATGAAGAGATGGCTTCTTTAAAGAAAAATAATACTTGGGATCTGGTACCTTTGCCTACTGGACATAAACTTGTTGGTTGTAAATGGGTTTTCAAGAAAAAGTGTGGTCCTGGTGGCAGTGTTGAGAATTATAAGGCATAGTTAGTCGCTAAGGGGTTTTCTCTAGTGGAGGGAATTGATTATGGAGAGATATTCTCTCTTGTAGCGAAGTTGACATCTATCTAGCTTCTATTGTCACTTGCAGCAACATACAACTTAGAAATGGAACAGATGGATGTGAAGACAACATTCCTTCATGGTGATTTGGAGGAAGGGATTTACATGTCACAGCCATATAATTTCATTGAAAAAGGTAAATAAAATTTGGTTTACAAACTAAAGAAGTCTCTTTATGGCTTGAAACAGTCTCCTAGAATGTGGTATCATAAGTTTGATACCTATGTGTTTTCATTGGGATTTCAGAGATCTAAATCTAACCATTATGTATACTTTAAAATTAGTAATGGTTGTATTCTCATTATTTTCCTATGCTTAGATGATATGTTGTTTATTGGGAATGGTAAAAGTATGATTTCAGATTTGAAGTTTCAATTGTCAGCACAATTTGAGATGAAAGACCTAGGTGCAGCTAGGTACATTCTAGGAATGGAAATCACGAGAGACATAGCTAATAGAAAGCTTTGGTTAAACCAAAGCAAGTATGTGAACTTGGCGTTGGAGAGATTCAACATGGTAGATTGCAGACAGTTAGTTGTTCTTGTGATGTAGGGGACGAAGCTTTATGTGAGTGATTGCCCAAAATCTCCTACTAAGATGGAGGACATGAAAAAAGTACCATATACAAGTGTAGTTGGCAATCTAATGTATGCAATGGTGTGTACGAGACCAAACATTACCCAAGTAGTGGGAGTCCTTAGCTATTTTATGGCTAATCCTTGTTGGGTGCATTGGGGTGTGGTTAAGAGAGTGTCCAGATATTTATGGGGTACTTCCGAGTATGCTTTTTTTTTCATGGTTATCCTACTGGACCTCAACATTCTATGATCATTCATGGATATGTGGACTCATATTGGGTAGGTGAAATTGATAGTAAAAGATCCACCAAAGGTTACATGCTTATGATGTTTGATGGTGCTATCAGTTGGATGAGTAAGCGGTAGGTCGTAGTCACATTGTCCATGACAAAGGTAGAGTATATGGCAGCCACTCATGCCTACAAGGAAGATATTTGGATTAAGATATTGTGTTCTGATATTGGTTTAGATGCAGGACATATTACTATTTGTTGTGATAGTCAAAGTGTGATTTTCCTAGCAAAGAATCCTACCTCCCATGCCAAAACAAAGCATGTCGATGTTCGATATCATTTTGTTTGTGATATGGTAGAAGATGGAAAGGTGAACTTGGAGAAGGTTGACACTTTGGTGAATGTTGCAAATACATTGACAAAACCAATGAGCACAGAGAAGTTTAGATGGTGTTTCGACTCCATGGGCCTTGGGGCCTTGAGCACTTGATTTTGTATGGCTCTTGATAGGTCTTCAACAAGTGGGAGAATGTTGGGATTAAGGTGTCTCAACCTTAGAGTCCTAATATTATTTTAATTTGATGTATTATTGTATTAATTTGTATTATTTAATTTCCTATGGTGTCATGTCACATAGTGGGACCCATCAGCTGGGTGGCATCCCCGTTGGAAGTGACTGGATGACACATAATCATCCCAAGTGGACATAGGCGTCCCACTTTGGAATCTTTGACCTATGACAGATTCTATGATGCGTCATAAGGCATCTTATTGCATGGAGAAAGTTGGCCACCAAGTTGGGTTATGACAGGATGTAAGAGAATCAGTTATTTTTAGTCAGTTATGATAGATTCTCTTACGGATTTTATGAAAACTCTTGTGGCAGATTTAAGACATATTCTATGACAGTTGTAAGGCATCTGTCATAAGCAATTATGAGCATATTTTGGGCACCCAAGCTAGGAGAAAGAATATTTGCATGTATGACCATTGTAAGAGGTGTAAGGGAATCTAGTACAAGTGTCCAAATGCATGTCTATGACATGGGACATTATGCCATTTGTATTTGGATGCCCATCCTCTTCTAGAAGCATCTCTTGGCTTGTATTCTCTATAAAATTTATGCCTTGCATTGTAGAATGCATAGGTTGCTTGTAGGTAATGAAGTGTTGTCAGGTTAACTCGAGAACAAGTGTTTGTTTTTGAAGCACTTGTGTAGAAGCTTTGTACTTGGGTTGTATTGTAACTCTTGTTTGAAGCAATATAGTACTATGCTTTTGGAGGTTGGGGTTTTTCACCCAAAAGGGTTTTCCCCATGCATATCTGGTGTATGTTAGTTTATGTGTACTTGTTGTTCTATTCTATTATTCTCTATGTGTTTCTCTTGTTGTAACTGGATAGGTGTTAAAAGAAATTTTTGTAACTCTCCCCTACTCAGGTTAGTGTAGGAAGTTGTTTCTGCTCATCATCCAATTCAAGAGCTTCAAATTTCAAGAGTTTATCTATCATCCAATTGGGGCACAAGAGTTAAATATTACTTCCATAGTGTTGATGCTATTACTAGAACAATAATCTAGAAAGACCTATCATGCACTCCCATTCCAAATGATCAAAAAACAAGGTTGAAATCTATCTTAAGGGATAGGATTATTTGTAATTTAGTTGCTACTGATAAGATAATTTGGGCACCTTCAAAATCTAGAAATTATATAATTCATCAAGGTTTTAGGTCAATCATCAATAGCGGAGAACAAGTAGAAACTCAGATAGCATTATCTTTTTGCTAGAATGCTATGATATTTCCAAAACAAAGTTGTTTTACTTGGTTGGCATTAAAGAAAAAGGTACTAACCAATGATAGGCTCTTACAATTGTATATTTCAGCTCCTTTTAAATGTGTCATGTGTGATGATTCTCTTGAGGACACATATCACCTCCTGGTTCAGTGTCCATTTGCTCAGCCTTGTTGGTTTTTTATCCAAAATAAATTGAATTGGTATTCTCCATTACAAAATACCTTGTGGGAATTATTTACAAGCTAGTCGGTGATGTACAAAACATCTCTTTTTGCATGTATCTAGTAGGTGGTGTAATTGTTGTCTAGAGCATATGGATATAAATAAATGAAAGAATATTTAGGAAGGAGCCAACAACCAAAGAGTAAATCTTCAAGAAGATTGAGAAATCAATCTCAGAGGTTACTATGCATATGTTCAAAAATCAAAACACATAGGTTCAGTCTTCTCATATTGGTACTCACAGCTAATGAAGCAATGGGATCAATTAGATTTATCGTTCAAGGGTAGTCTTCATCATCCAAATCAAAAAATTAATATATCAATGATCTCTTGGATCCCTCCCCCTTTGGGATTCTGCAAACTAAACTTTGATGGGGCTTCAAAAGGAAACTCGGGTAAATCAGGTGTAGGAATTGTCATCCAAGAGGGATCTAGGTTTCAAGGTTTAGTTCCTAGTTTCTAGTTCATAGTGTGTGCAAAGTCAATACATCTCCCATTTGGATCAAATAATATAGCAGAAGCACAAGCCCTTTTGAGCAGTTTAAAAATGGTTGTCGAGCTCAAGATTTTAAAAATTCAAATTGAAGGGGAAATAAGGAGGGGATAAGTGTGAAAGTTGCAGTGTATGATTAAGATAAAATAATAATAAAATAAAATATACACTAAAAATAAATAAAATTGGGTAGATAAGAGTACACCAGTTGATGGCTCACAACTGAAATTTTGAATTTTGGTGTAAGGTAGGTGTGAAAGGTTCAGATGATGGCATCAAAGGTACATGAAATTGGAAAAGGTTGAAGATAGTTCATCATTATTTGTTACAGGAGAAAACAAAATTCCACTAGGTCAACACATGCAAAGTAAGGCTTATTTCCCAAATCAGAAGGAACACACAGATACAAACTGGAAGAATGGGTGGTTCAACAACTCCTTCAATTCACATAATGGAATAGATTGGGTTAAGTGAAATAGAAGGGATGCAGTGAAGGGTGAAACTAGAGGGTGTTACAAGAAGTGTCCCTACAATAGTAAGGAAATAACCATCAACACAAAGGTTTTACATAATAAATAAAGATACTTAAGGAAAAATCCCTCTTCATGAAATGGGAAGGGCACTCAAATTCCATGGGCAAAAATGTGCAAATGGTGGGAAGACCGATGGGGATCGAAGGTATGCATGAAATCCCTTCTAAATGGTTTTATATTAATTGAATGTAGATCCAAAGAGGTAAAAGATGATATTCTGAGAAAAGATCCATTAATGCTAAAAGGGTGTGCTTTTTACATAACTGTTTGGAAGCCAATTTTAATCCTATAAACCACAACATGAGAAAAATAAAATGTGGATCAAACTATGTAGTATTCCTTCATAATATTGGAATGAGAATACATTAAAAGAAATTGGAGATTATCATGGCTCTTTCATTCAAGTTGAAGAAAATTTATTGTAAGGAGAATTTGGGGTTTATGTGAGAATTTGTGTAAAAATCAATCTCAATTCAAAACTAGGAAGAATTGGAGATTATAATGAAGTGAGGTAGACAGAGGATAAAAATAGAAACCAATCTTCCAATTAGTGATAAGAAGGTAAGTGGAGAAAAAATAGGAATTGAAGCCCAATATCCAATAATAATTAGGGTAGAAATTGAAATAGAGGTAACTAGGGTAGAAGCTTTGGATTCAAAGAACACAAAAAATAGGGCTCATCAAATTCTAGACAATGGGTGGGTAGGTGCAAGGCCCTCAAAATATTCTCCACTCAACACAATAGTAGAGGAGATTCAAAAAATTACTATTGGTCAGAAAGTTCTAGGCCAACAAATAGAATTAGGCAAATGTCCAAGTGGTAAGAGCCCTAAGAAGTAGAAGTCAGAAGAGTATAGAATTCTAAACAAGATAGTATTACAAAAGGAAAAAGTGGTGGATTATAGTATGAAATTCCCTTAAGAAGACAACAAAAGCTCACTAGATGTTTTCAATGTAAGGGAACCTAAGGTGGGTGTAGAAAATTCACAACATAAGAAGGAAACATGTATTAAAAGTTTAGAAAAGGATAATGCAGCAATGGGGGTAGCCAGTGAGATATTTGGAATTACAAATAAACACAAAATGAATTCTATGGAAGTTGATGTAGGAGTTGAGAAACTAAAATGCCATAGGAGCCTAGTGATCTCTGCAAGCTGAGAAAACCTATTACAGGGAGAAGCAAAGAGAAGCAACAAGAACACAGTAAAATTGCTCAAAAAGATGGAGCTCTGTATTCAACAATCTGTAAAAGAGAATCATTACAAAAGAAGAGTTTTCAACCACATATAGGTCAAAAATCCCTAAAAGGAAAACACATTTAATAATTAATATAATTATTAAATGTCTTATTATGCAAACTAAGGTGAAATGTTAAGAAGGAGATAAAGGTAATTTAATTAACATGATTAAATTTAAACCTTTACTCTAACACCCCCCCTTAAGATGAGCAACAGTGCAGCTACAAACATATGCAAGAAAGCAAAGGTAACTACAATGCTAGAAAGTAAACTTGGGTCCCGGCAACAAGGCCAGATAAGGTACCCAATTACAACCAAATCTCTGTAAAGTGGAGAAATAGAAAAACCTCATGGGAAAAACTCTACTCCAAAAAGAGAAAAAAGCATGCTAAAAAAAACATGAAAGAAGGAAGGAAGGCCTCACTGAGACCCCCCAAGGACAACTTCCTTCACCCCAAGCATGGAGCGCAACTGAAGATAGCGCGGCAATGCCAAAGGTTTAGTGAAGATGTCTGCAACCTGCTCCTCTGTAGGAATGTACTCCAAGATGAGAGAACCATCCTGAATCAACTGCCTGATGAAGTGCATGTGGATTTCAATGTGCTTAATCCGCTAATGCTCCACTGGGTTGTGAGAAATATGAATGGCACTCTGATTGTCACACCAAAGTATAGTGGGACTATCAGGAGGAAACCCAAACTCTATCATCAACTGTCGAAGCCATAAAACCTCCTAACTAGCTAACACTACTCCTCGATACTCAGCCTCTGTAGATGATAATGCAATAGCTGACTGCTTCTTGCAAGACCATGTAATAGGACCAAAACCAAGGCAAAAAACAAAGCCAGAAGTAGACTTCTGATCATCGACATCACCAACCCAATCTGAGTCAGTAAAGCTAACAATGTGAGGGGATCCTGATGTGTAGTGAATGCCATAATGAGTGGTGCCCCGAATGTACCTCAAAATACATTTGGTTGCTTGCCAATGACTCTCATGTGGATCATGTGAGAATCGAGAGACAAGGCCAACTGCAAAGGAAAGATCAGGACAAGAGTGTGTCAGGTACAACAAACTTCCAACCAACTGTCTATACAGAGTAGTATCCACGGAAGGAGTAGTACAAGTGGAAGACAAGACAACACCTGACTAAAAAGGTGTGGGGGCAGGCTTGCAATCAAGCATGCCAAAGCGCTGGAGCATATTAAGAGCATACTTCTGCTGAAATAAGGAAATCCCATCCGAAGACTGAATAACCTGCAGGCCCAAGTAATAGTGCAAAAGTCCAAGATCCGTCATCTCAAACCGCTCCATCAAAGCTCGCTGAACATCCTGAATCATGGAAGATGAGCTATCTGTAATGATGAGATCATCGACATATAGCACAAGAATCAAAAGATCACCCTCCTGACGCCAATTGTACACTGTGTGATCGGAATGGCAACGTGTGAAGTGAGTGGAAAGCAAAAAAGAGTCCATCTTCTCATACCAAGCCTGAGGGGCTTGTTTGAGACCATATAATGAACGCCGAAGTCTGCAAACCAAAAAAGTGTCCTGCACAAAACCCTGAGGCTACTCCATATAGATCTCCTCATGTAGGTCACCATGCAAGAAGGCACTCTTCACATCCATCTGAAACACTGACCATCCCTGTGAAGCTGCAAGTGAAAGTACAAAGCGAATAGAATTCATCTTAGCGACAGGGGAAAAGGTCTCAGAGTAATCAATACCCTCCACCTGAGAAAAGCCCTTCGCAACAAGACGAGCCTTATACTTATCAATAGAACCATCTGCAGCATACTTGGTACGGTACAACCACTTGCACCGAACCAACTTTCTTCCCTTAGGAAGAGGACAAAGATCCCAAGTATGATTCTTCATCAAAGAAGAATACTCCTCATCCACAGCCATATCCCACTCAAGGTGACCTGTCGCCTCTGAAAACTTTTGAGGATCATCCAAAATGG
>VDFB02017453.1:0-13270 GCA_007258455.2 Sequoia sempervirens
CATAATTTGACACGTGGAATCCATGTCATCATTGTACAGACCAATCATTGTGCGACATGTGGCAACCCGTACACTCAACCAGCGTTGAAGTGGCAGCATGGTCAGCATCCAGTCAGCAGTACGGAATCCACGTCATCAGCCGAGTCAGCATGGCACGTCAGTTCCATGTCATCAGCTCGGTCGGCATACACGTCAGTTTAAGTGGCGAATTAGGCTTTGCCACGTGGCACCTCCTTGGCATGCTACGTGGCGTCTCTTTCATCCTCTATCAAGTTGGAAGTCGATTTGTATTTGGTTGCAAAATGGTTTTAACTGCCCGCGAGAGGCTCAAACACGCGACCACCTCTTCCCTATTCGGCTGGTTTACCAATAGACCACACAGCGCGCACTAATATATATATAATAGTGGTTGTTTTTATTGTGATATGGTTAGAATTTGTTTGGCAAAACACCGATGGCCGAGAGTGGAACCTGGAACCGCTGGGTTCCCAAAAATGCGGATAACCAATAAGCCACCAAGCGGGTTTAAAATATATGTTGGCATCGGTTGCTTTTGATGAATGTTTTAAACCGAATTCCCTTAATTTAAATAATTCCTCCAAAATTGTTTAACAATAATCCTTTTTTTAGGATTAAATGTAACTAATGGAGATAAGTTAAGCCCGGGAATGAATGATTTAAGGGGATAATATAATCCTAAATGTAAATAATGGGAGATTTGAAGATTTTCCTATGTAAAATAGGGGATTTAATAGAGATTTCTATGTAAATTGGGGGATTTAGTTGTTTTTAGGGGGATTTGGAAAATATTGTAAAATCAATTGGTTAGTAACCAATTTGAGAAAAAAAATTGTATTTAAAGGGGTGTGAGGTGAGAGTTGATATAAAGTTTCTTTTTCAGGTGATGAAGTCCTGATGCTGGGGTGACGAAAGAGGGGTCTTGTTGAAGAGTTTTCAAGTCATTTTTTGTATGCCCGAGGCTGTTATGCTGCCCAGTGCTCGGAGAATGGTTATGGTTAACATTTGTAATTGATTTTTTGGAGTTAATGGGATCGGTCTCTATTGGGTGGACGGGAGGCGTGTAGTCGCGTTTTGTGAATACGGTTATCAGCTGTTTGCCCTTCTCTTCTTCTCTCTCTTTCTTTCTCTCATTTCCTTCCTTTGTATAAATGCCTTGTTAATTCTTTCATTTTGTTATTTCCTTAAGTTAATTTTGATGTTATTGGAATAATCATTGTAAAGTTAAGCATTTCAATCGCAATCTGGTCTAGATCATTATACGGATCACTAACAATCTGACAAGGTTCATTATCTCCCAAATAAACCAGCCCAAAATCTCCTTGGAAATAATCAAGAAAGTAATTTCTATGGGGCGTATCATGAAATGAAGCCCTTGAATCTAACACCCAAGAATCATCAGTATTATCAAGGGAAAGAATCAAAGCATCCTCATCAGATTTATTACTTACCACATTTGCTTCTTTATTGCCTTTCTTTTTATCTCTTTTATTTTTTTGAGACCAACAATCTTTCTTTAAATGACCCGACTTACGGAAGTACCAACAATCCTTCTTATCTCTGGATTGGGACCTCTTGTCCTTTGATTTTCCTCGTGACTTCCCATGACCTACAAATTTTTTTCATCTCCTTAGTTCTACCCCTACTTTCTACATTCAAAACACTGGCCGATGTGGATGTACCGCCTGAGCTTTTCCTACAAATTTCTTCACTCAAAATCACACAAACAATATCATCAAAATCACACAAACAACATCAAATTTCTTATATTTGAACAGAAACAGAATTCTTAAACTACCAAATAGTATTCTATCTTTTAGGCAAAACAAAATCAAAAGAGCCCTAACTTCTTCATCAAAGGTTATATTTATAGAAGTTAATTGACTAGGAACCGTATTAAACTCATTTAAATGATCAACAAATGACCCACCTTCTACCATTTTCATATTAAATAAACACTTCATAAGAAAAACCTTATTTGAAGTGGAAGGATTTTCATATAGTTTTTCCAAGGTCTTCATCAAATCTTTCGTTGTCTTTACTGTTGAAATATTAAACACCACCGATTGTGCCATGCATAAGCAAATACTGTTAAGTGCCTTTCTATCTAGAATATCACAATCCTCATCAGACATAGCTGAGGGTTTCTTGCTTTTCCCTTCCAATGACCTCCATAAATCGTTCTCATAGAGATAGTCTTCCATTTGCATCTTCCATAACTGATAGTTATTCCCATTAAATTTGTCTATCTTCACATTAAATTTGTCTATCTTCAACTTGCCCTCTTCTGCCATAACTCCCACTCAACCGTGAGACCTTTCTGTAAAGGATAACTGAACACAACCCACTCTAATACCACTTGTTAGGGTTAGAAAGTATATTTCTATCAATTAAATTAAGATCCAATCAATAAAATATAGAAATAGAAAACCTAGAAAATTACAGCAGTAAGAAGATAACACAAAGATTTAATGTGGTTCACCCAAATTCGGGCTACATCCACCTACAAGAGGGTCCAAAATATATTAATATCCCAACAAATAACCTTTACAATGACATGCAAAGTCATGCAAAGCCATGCAACAACATGCAACAACATTTTTATCACATTTTTCACTTGTTGGTTTTACACAGCCATGGCTATGGGTACCCGCAACTTCTCCTACGTTTTTCCAGCCACTGCTATGCGATTTTCTACTAATGTTTTTCATGACTTGCACACCTCAAAACCCATCACTGAGTGTTCTAATATGCTCCCACACATGTCCCATTAATTACCAATGAAGTGTAGCCATTGGTTATGCCTCGTGCACCCAATAAAACACTTTCTTTAGGTGGTTACATTTACTTTTTCCAGCAGTCCAAACTTTATATTTAAAAATATTGTAACTAATCACTTTCAGCTGTAACTAATCACTTCCAACAATTAATATTTATTTCTAACCACCTTTTAGATACAAGTGCTACGACATACGAAAAATTCACCTCCAACAATTCACCGATGAAAAATTTACCGCCAACAATTCACCACGGGAAAATTCACTGCCATGACAATTCACCACGCGAAAAATTAATTGCATGAATTTTCAGTGGTTAATTTTCCATGGTGGTGAATTGCTAGTGGCCGTGAATTTTCCCGTGGTGAATTGTTGACGATGAATTTTCCATCAGTGAATTGATGGCGGTGAATTTTCCTAGAGCCAAGTGTAGCATAAATATTTGATAAGTGCAACAAATTATTTAATAAATAAAATAATATGAAGAATTTATCCGAGTTTGATTGATCTCCATAACTCAACATAATAGAATATCCTTATGATGGGATTTTTTTCCTATATTAATGCTCTTCTTATTGTTATAATGTTAGTGATTTTGAGCTTAAATTGGGTTTTTAGTATCACAATTTTTTTATTTTAGTTTATAATTTTAATTTTTTTTGGTTTACAATGCACATTCATGTAGTAACATTATATAAGAGGAAATGAACGTGCTATTAAGATGTCAAATGTGTAGTTATAAAACAAATAGAATCCCAAATTAGTTTGTTCCAAACCCTAGTAGTGAATAGCGTAAGAGATCAACAAGTTCCAATTGAAAATAATAATGAGCACTTGAAGAAATCACCAAATGGAGTATGATTCATTCAATGAACACTATTATTAGCTCTTGTTATAGTCTTTCCTCTCCTCTCCCCACTAATTCTCCTCTTAGAAAATTTCAAAGAAAGGATGCACAAGTTCATATGCCTATGTTCTCTGATCAAGGAATAAGTTTATGGTGTTGGCTCTATATGAAATTATCTTTGGAAATGAATAGAGGTAATTTTGAGGCTCATATTGGAAAGGGAATTCTTCTCCAAATACAAGGTTTGACTCAACAATAATTCTAGAGCTTATAGAAGGTCTTGGATTGGATCCTCAAAAAGCTATGTACCAACTTTAATCATCTTCCATGTTCATACAAAATTGTTTCCCTTTTTCATAAAATCTAATTGTGATTTTTTTTTTAATTCTACGTTCTATTTTTTTTAATTTAACACATTTTCCTTTTCATAAAAGACTTCATATCTCTTCATATATATTATTGCATTGAATTATTGGAAGGATCAGTCAGATAGAAATCCACTTAGATTAGAAGTAAATTTCATACATTTAGTAGGTCTCTATATTTTGTTAGTATTATATTATTCTATTTTTATTTTAGAATTATTTTAAAATAATATTATTGAAGGTTTTATTAAGCCAACTATATGGTAACTTTTTATTTTTTCTCTTTTAATTAATCTTAAATTTTAATAATTAGTTGACAAGCTTTTTTATGTGCTTTAAAGTCTTAACATTTAGTTTTGGTAAATAGTGGGATATCCTAAATTTATTGTCATAAGTTATCTAATTCTTGATATAGGATGCTAGTGAGATATTAAATATTTATTAGCTATGTTTAAATTAATATAATATTTTATGTTTGAAATAAGACAACAATAGACATACAGTCAAATGATCATCACCTATAAGTTTGTCATAATTTTGTTCATATCAATTTCATTCTCCTACCATTTTGATTGAAATATATCTTCTCTAATTAATTTTCTCCTGTCTATTGTAATGTAAAAATCCAAAGTGGAGAGTGGATATTCATAAAATTGTTGTCATGTTATAAGGCATATCAACGAGGGCGTGCTTATATGGTGGTATGTGTGTTGTATATAATTTGATTTGAATTGACATAAAATAAAAACATTAATTGATATCTCTGATTAATTAGAAGAATAGGTCATATTTATTTCCAAATTTGATAATAAAAATACACATCGTGGAATTCAACCCCAAATTTCACATAGATACAAATCAAACACATTCATTCTAAAACTATTTTTTTCTATTTTTTTCAAAGATTTTATTTGAAATCCTTTCTAGATTTATAGTATAAAGACCACCAATATGTGTCATTTACATTATTATTTATAAATTATATATATATACACAATTTATAAATTTAGTTCAATTTTTAGAGGTCTACTAGCCATTCATACCATGTGCACATAAGCCTAAAATGTATAATTGCATGTCTTTCCATCCTTCTCTAAATTTTCCAAGTTACTTCTAAATTATTTCTTGTATATAACATCGAATCTATAGATTTAATTTTTATTTACAATTTTTTATAAATTTTTAAAATAAATTACTTTATATTATCTTTTAGTTTTTGTATTTATATGATTGAAAAAATCTCTTTTGACATAAAGCATTGGTAATGAAATGATGTGTAATGATTTAAATCAATTTTTTTTAAAATATGTGGATTATTTTTAGCATTTGAGCATGTCAACTTGATTTCTTCATCCACTTACACATAAATGATTCTATTATAACTCATAATTCACTTTTTGAATTGAATAAATGAAACTTGTGGAGAAATATCAATCTAAATTATTTTTCTATTCCTTCAAAAGTATAAGTTATTTTTTTTATGAATGTAAGATAGTAGGATTTGAGACTATAAACTCTTAAAACTAATGTAACACCCTGCCACATAACCCTAGAGGACGACGCAAACACAATGGAAGCGTAATTTTTTTTGTTGTTGAAAAAGTATAATTAATAACAAGTAAAGTGAACTACACTTAACACATACATCCTCTAAGGTATGTGAAAATGCTTACATTCGAATCCCATAATAAACAAAAGTAAACTAATCCATAGCATATAAAGAATACTCATGAAATAAATAACATACATCCAAAGCATTAAACTCATCTCATTAGATACAAAGTACATTAAAGAATCATCCATAGATTGCATTCATTCCATAAAAAACCAATTATAAGACTCGTACCAAATGGGAATCATACAATGTTACAATATAATGGTAAGAATCCTAGAATATAATGAGGTAATTTTATATACAAAAATTATCCAACGATACAAAATACTTGCCAGAAATAATTGTATCAACTAGTGCATTGATCTCTCAATTTGGGAGAGATCACACTTTAAATATGAACATGAAATTGAGACTAGCGATGGAGTTATGTTCCACCCAACCAGAGTGTGTGCAGAGGCCCAGTGCTGGGATAATGAGGGCTTCTAAACCAAGAGCCACCAACGCCTCTAGACACAGACAGCACACAATGCCTGTACAAGAACAACATACATAAAGGTTACATTGCTTTCAGGTAAATAATCCAAGTATCAATGCCTGGCCTCACATTGTCATAGGAGGAGTCATCCCTACAAAAGCTATGGTTCTTAGTAGATCTTTAGTCCACAGCCTCCATCTTGAGTTGCAGCAATTTTCTCAGCCCCGACCCACCCCCAAGACCCCACATCTGAAACCCGATGTGAGATAAATATCTTTCAAGCGACAGATAGTCTTGCCATTTCAGAGCCTTCCCATCTAATCCCAAAGCCTAAACAGAGTCTGAGCCCCATGGGTGAGCACAATTAACCAGTTATATGATTTAAAGCTACCTTTCCCCTAATACAAATTATTTAATTTCCATGATAACTAAACTCTCCATGATTCCTTTCCCTTTGTGCATGACCCATTGAGAGCCACTCCCCTACTGAAAACACAAGGATCTAATCCAAAACCCAAGGGTAAACAAAGTGCACACAACGAATATTAAATCCCAATCCAAAATATAAGAGGCAACACATCCCCATTCATGGTAACTGGGTGTTTAACTGAATTACAACCAAGTGCACTACCCAAAGAATACAAAGGGTTGAACCATAAAACACAACAACCCCCTTATAAAATAACATCATTTGGAAGACTTACATACATAACTAACCAATTTCCCCAACTTACGAGAACAAAAGAAATCATAATTTAATAGGCAATTCAGATAGGAAATAAAACTACCATTAGGATTTCCTAAATCCAATTTCCATTTCAAGAAAATACAATAACACATTGCCCAAATAAAATAGCTTATTACAATTTCACTTACATAGAATAAAGAAATTAAATCTATTTGTTTTAAATCAATTTCCCAATTTCAACTATATAGAAATCAAATTTCCTCTTTTCAAACATTTCATTTTAAAATAACTAACTTTTACTTTTGCATGCACCTAATATATTCATTATATATATATATATATATATATATATATATTAATTTACAAATTTCAAACAATACTAAACACATATCATCATGATCAGGGGTGGCGCCATAGGCAAGGAGTAGAGCGACTGAATTTGGATAAATTTTTAGTTATATGATGCTAGACTTCAAGAAATCAATGAATTTCCTAAACAAACTTATACTCTTAGATAGATGCACATGTATAGAGGGATTCACACCATGTGAGTTTGTAGCCCACAAGCATGCAAAAGTTTCAAAGAAGTTGAAAATAAATCTCAGGATAAATTAGATGAGGAAGATCAGGCGTCTCCAAGGCAGAGACATAGAATGCAGAACCTTAGGCTACAATAAACATATACAGGAGGATGAATAACGAGATTTCAGGGATCGATTTAGCTAGTAAAATAAACCTTAGTTCAAAACCATTTTAGAACATAGAAAGTGATTCAAGGAGATTATTTTCCCGATTCAAAGAATGACATAATTCACATATAATATATTAAAGCTTCTACACAGATAACATATTCTTCTTGTACAAGAAATCTCTCCAATTTGCATAAAAATAATTTAAAGAACCTGTTTCTGGATGCTTGAGGAAATGATGTTTGAAGTAGAGTTTCACCTTCATATTCCAATTTACCAAAGCTTCTTCCAAATTATCCACTTTTCCAGAAAGATGAAAACAAAACCAGAGCCAAAATTTCCTGAGAACTTCTTCCCCAATTTTCAACAACCATTTTCAACAACCTCCCAAAATATCTTTTCTCATTGCTGTGAAGTAGCCTCTTTCCTCTTTCAGTTAATGCAAATATTCTCTTTGAGAATTAAATCCCAACAACAGTGTTTAATTTTTTTAACACATGTCACAAATAAAATATTTTTTCAACCAAATCACAGATATTTCCTCTAAGATAATTACAAGATATTTATGCATTTAATAATTCATAATTCATATATTAATTTCTAATTAAATTTAATCTAATTAATTTAATCACTTTATAAAATAAATTTAATCTCGAGATTAAATCACTTTACAAAATAAAATAAATTTAATTAATTAAATCAAATTAATGAGAAGCTTCCTAACAACATTAAATCAAAATTAATTAAATGTGCTAAAAGGCTCATTATAAGCTTTAATTAACATTGTTAATTTACACTTCTTTATACCTTGCAAGAATAAATAAAATAAGGAAGCATTGGACAACGACCTTTCTGACATACCAAAATAGAGTTGAGTGACACCTGTGACTGGGGTTGTGGCTTGACAGAAACCCCATTTACCTCCCAATCAGCTTCCTCTTTGTATGGACATGCTCCAAACCTGTGATTCTAGGTTGAGTCAATGTCACGTACCTGCAATCTAATCAAGGAAACAGCCATGTTGCATATATATATCATGAGATCAAACCTGTGAGAGAAAATCATGGTGATTGTGGGGCTTTCATGAAATGAGTGAGTACGATCTGTTCCTTCGCATAATGGGTGTCATCAAAGTGATGAAACTGAACTGTCGAATCAACTGCAACAGGCATATATCAGTATCAACTCAAAATGAAACGTGCCTTATGCTACTTGACATGTCATAAACAATAATCATCCATATAGTGTACCATCACGTCTAAATATAAAAACCATCATTGCTCCAATGTTAGCAATCAAATAACAACAACATAGTGTCATGGTCTATCAAAGTAAAACGTGCCCTTAAAGATGTCTAAAAAAGATGAAGAAGGCCTACATCCCTCTCACTAGGATGGAAACACTCTTTGGAAACTTCCGAAAAATGAAGATGTGGAAACCCTCGCTCTAGTCGCATCCTCCCAGGTAGCCGAATATAATCTCTAGGATCCCATTGGACCTTAACCTTCTCAATATCTTGACCCCTAAGGGTGAGTCTCCTGTGCTGCGTGACGACCACGAGCTCCAAAGCTAATTGCCCGTCCTCTACCTGTAAGGCATTCCAATCAAGGATGTGAGATATATTAGGGTGATAAGGCTTGCGTACTGAAACATGAAATACACCGTGTATGTGCGAGAGACTGGGTGACAAAGCAAGAAGATATGCTACTGGCCCAATCTTCTCAAGAATCTCGAATGGCCCGAAAAAGTGAGGTGTGAGTTTAGAGCCCTTTCCATATCAAATTGGACTCTTCCGTGAACGCACTCGCAAAAATACTTGGTCACCTACTGCAAACTAGTGATCCACCCGATGCGCATCTGCATACTTTTTCTGCCTATCATGTGCAACAACCAAATGTTCCCTGATACGAATCACCTGCTGCTCCATATCCTGAAGCATCTTAGGACCCAATAGAACTCTATCCTCTAACCGATCTCAACTCAAAGGAGTCTGACACGATCATCCATACAATGCCTAGAAAGGAGGCATACCAATCAAACTTTGATAACTGTTATTATAAGCAAACTCCACTAAATGGAGATAGTCCTCCCATCGTGTCTGTTGTTCCATCACATACCTACATAACATATCCTTGAGGATCTGGTTGACCCTCTTGGTTTTTCCATCTATCTTAGGGTGATATGCTAAACTAAAGTTCAACTACATCCCCATGGCATGTTGCAATGACGTCTAAAGCACTGAGGTAAACACAAGATCCCTATCAGAAATGATTCGATGAGGAATACCATGCAACCTAACTATATCTCCCATGAACACTCTAGCAACATACGAAGCATTATAGGATGAACAAATAGATGAGAAGTGTGCTACCTTCGTCAACCTGTCCACCATAATGGCATCGTGTCGTCGCGAAGAATTGGGTAACCCAACAATGAAATCCAACGAGATTATATCCCATTTCCATTTTGGCACGAAATGTGGTTGCAAAAGTCCTGTCACATGTTGGTGTCCAGGCTTCACTCGCTGACACTCCAAACACCTCGACACAAAGTTAGCGATATCTTGCTTCATACCTGCCTAGAAGTATAGCTGTCGCAAATTGGCATGCATCTTCTTCACTCTTGGATGAGATGAATAGGGTGCCCGATGTGCCTCTGTCATAACCAAGGTACAAAGATATCTAGAAGATGGAACATAAATGCATCCCATGTGTCTCAACAAACCATCTGACTCTAGAGAATAACCTAAGAATCTACCCTCAAGAGTCCTTGTCTCTATCTCTGATCTCACCTCTTGATACCAATTGTCTATAGGAAGTGAAGAAAAAATTTGACTCCTCAAATCCACACCAAGAGTCAACTTTGACAACTCATGTCTCCGTCTGTTGAGAGCGTCGACAACTACGTTCTCCTTCCCCTGGATGAACTTCACCTCAAAGTCATACTCACAAAGGAACTCCATCCATCGCCTATTCCTGGCATTTAGATTAGGCTGTGTGAAGATGTACTGTAAGCTCTGATGGTCACTATGCAACTCAAATTTGTGCCCCAATAGGAAATGCCTCCATCTCGTTAAAGCGTGTACTACCACTGCTAACTCAAGATCATGCGTGGGGTAATTTGACTCATGGTCCTTGAGTTTGTGTGACTCATACGCAATAACATGACCATCCTGCATCAAAACTGCTCCTAATCCCTCCAAAGATGCATATGTATAGACAAAAAATTCTCCAGTAGTATTAGGTATTGCAAGAATCGGTGCACTGGTCAACCTCTCCTTAAGAGTTGAAATGTTGCCTCACACTACTTTGACCAAGTGAATATGTTCCCTTTTCTCTAAAGAGAAGTGATAGGATGTCCTATCCTTGAGAAACCTTGAACAAATTGTTTGTAATAACCTGCTAATCCCATGGAATTGTGTATCTCTGCCACATTAGTGGGTGCAGGTCAATCAATGATCGCTTGGATCTTTGCAGGATCTACTGCAATACCCTTTCCTGATATCACATGCCCAAGGTACTTAACCTCAGTCTTAAAGAACTCACATTTGGATAGGTTAGTGTATAACTAATTATCTCTTAAACACTGTAAACCCTGCCTCAGATGCTCCTCATGCTCCTCTACTGTCCTGGAATAGATCAATATATCATCAAGGAATACTAGTACAAATCTATCAAGATAAGTGCGAAAGACTCCGTTCATCAAGCTCATGAACACAAATGGCGCATTCGAGGAGGATTGTTGTATCATTGTTGTTGTAACATTATTGTATGATCTTCCTCATTTTGGAAGTGAGTCTTGTAACTGCTTTATGGAATGAATGTAATCTATGGATGATTCTTTAATGTACTTTATATCTAATGAGATGATTTTAATGCTTTGGATGTATGTTATTTATTTCATGAGTATTCTTTATATGCTATGGATTAGTTTACTTTTGTATATTATGGGATTCGAATGTAAGCGTTGTTGCGTACCTTAGAGGATGTATGTGTTAAGTGTAGTTCACTTTATTTGTTATTAATTACACTTTTAAAAAAAAAAATTGTTACACTTTCGTTGTGTTTGTGTCATCCTCTAGGGTTACGTGATGGGGCATTACAACTAAACTCTTACTCAAGAAAGTTTAGCCACTGGAAAATTTTACAAATAATAGTACAACAAGGAAAGACTTAGAGTGTTCATCTTGTCATATTCTCTATAGATGCCAACAAAATAAAGAGTTAATAGTTGAAAAAATAGACATTGTGTATGTCAATGACACTACGATTAAACAATAAATATCTTTATTATAATGTTACAAATGATGGTACTCCCCACTATTGAGTAAATGTCTCAACCTTGCTTTGTATTTAATTATTAATTGACAACTTGTAGTTATCTTTTAGTTAAGTCATGAAATTTTTAAAATTAACTATGACAACTTGTAAAGTGTTTTTTAGTTGTCAAATTAGAAAGATCATGAAAAGGGTAAGTTAAATGTGAGATTCAAGAAGACGAAATATTTTTTAGTTTGCATGAGCATATTACTAAAAGGTAGATAAAATCACAACTTGGAAGAGGAAGTTTCTTCATTTTTGTGATTTATGTCTAAATGGTTTTAGAAACCATTAATGATTTGGGGTTTCTCTCATGCTTATATAATTAGTGCTTGAGTTGAAGGGAAAAAAAGGTTAATTTATAGGTTGTTGAAGCCTTGAAGTGTTGCAGTGATTCAAAGAAAGAAGTTGTATTGATGTAAATTTTTTGAAGGATTAATACAATTCTTGGATCTCTTTGGGTGTGGATTTTTTCTCACAAGGGTTTCTCCACATAATTCTTGAGTTATAACTTGCATTTATATTGTAATCTATTTTCATCTATGATTTATTGCTATCCATTTATTTGGATGCATAAAATTATCTGCATATTTTCACTATAAAGTTTATCTTGAATTTCAACATGTGATATTAGAGCCAAGTTGGCTTGAGTAGAGAAGGGGGCACCTTTCTTGGATTGTTTGATTTTTTTTTTTATGCATTGGGAGTGTGTTGTGTTTTATTGCAATTAAAATTAAATGTGATAAGAGATCATGGCTAGCTCATCTCAATTGGATATTGAAAAGTTCAATGGTATTGGGTACGAGCTTTGGAATTTAAAGACATAGGATCTCTTAGAAGAAAGAGATCAATGGATTGTTGTTAATAAAGAGAAGAAACTAGATAGTATGTCAATTGAAGACTAGATTAAATAAAATAAAAAGGCTCACAACACTATTTGTTTGTGTTTTTTTAATTCTATTTTATTAAATGTGTCTAATGAGACTACCACATATAAATTATGGAATAGAATGAGATATACTAAACTAAGAGTCTCATTAACAAGTTATTCCTAAAAATAAAGTTATATTCTATTAAAATGAATAATGGATACTCGATTGTAGAACACTTGAATTCATTTAATCTAATCTTGAGTTAGGGTGCTAGCAAGAAGATGGGTCCACTTTTTGGCCAAAAAGTGGAAGTTTTTTCCATGATTTTTAGAATTTGTCACATTTGACCTTAAAATTTGAAGCACTTAGAGATGGAATCTTAAAAAAAGTCACTAATCATAAAATGTAGTACTCAGAGTCTAGCTTCCAAATATGTGATTTATTTTAATACCCAGATGATACAAATTGATTTTCAATAGGCGTTTCTAAAAAATATTGTTTAGAAGTCACTTTTTTTTACCATACCATGCACGTGTATGCCATCTATATTTTGAACTAAACAATCGTATTTTTCTGAATCATTTTGGGAAAAGATTTGTAACACA
>VDFB02017454.1:0-17953 GCA_007258455.2 Sequoia sempervirens
TTACTATCTCTTTTGAAACTAGATTATCAGTGCTACCACTATCAATGATAACTTTACATACCTTTCCTCTAAAATTACATCTTGTTTTGAACAAACTCTTTCTTTGTGGTGGTTCCTCAGTTACTTCTTTATGCATCAAGATCTCCTCATCACCAATGACTCACCCTTCTCTAGTTTTCCAACTGAATTAGGGGATTCGACAAGTTCCTCATCCGCATAATCTTCTCTTCTGGTATGCTCAGTCCTCTTTCTTGTGCTTCCTTGATGACATTCAAATTCTCTATGTCCTTCACCTCCACACTTGAAACAGGTTCATTTGAATGGTCTCCTCTTAGATCTTTCTTCATCTCTCTAGTATCCATTGTTATGGTAAGAAGCATGACCTCCTCTATCACTAGAGTAGAAATTTCTATCTTCTCTTCCTCTATGGTATAAATTATGATCATTTTCTTCACTACAGTAGGGTTTTCCATATTTTTTCTGCTATGTATAAGGTCTTGTTTCTCGGTATTGTGATCCATTCCTCTGAAATCTTCCTCTTTTAATTCTTTTTCTTTATTCAAACTTCTTATTCAACTTCTCTTCCACTTTTAGTGCAAATTGATATGCTTCTTCAATTGTTGTCATCTTCATTAGGCTCAGTTCTTCTTGAATGTTTTTTCTCATTCCATTGATGTATCTCACCACCTTTTCTTTTATTTCTTTGCTATGTCTAGTCCTAATGATCATCTTGTACAATTATTCAATATATTCCTTCATAGGTTTCTCTTTTTTACTTAGTTTCTACAATCTTTTCAATAATTCTAGTTCATAATCAGCATGTATGAATTGATCTGCAACTTTGTAACCATTCTATCCCATTTAATGATTTTCTCCTTTCCTCTTCTATTTCTATCCAATTGAACTTCTTTCCACCATAAAGAAGCATGTCCCTTCAACTTTTTTTTCGCAAATCTTACTCTTTATGGATCTTCAATTTCCTCATATTCAAAGTATTCCTCCATTTCATTGATCCAATCAATCAATTCCTCAGGATTTCATTTTCTCGTGTAATTTTGAATTTCAACTCTAGGCCGCTTACCAATTTTGGAGATTTCTTTCAACATGTTCATTTGATCTGATTCTTCTTCTTCTTCACCTAGGGATTTTGCAAATTGATTTGCAACATGGTCTGCTTCATCATTGCTTTCGTCCTCATGTCTAAGGTTTAGACCTCACCTTCTATCTTCTTCAATTGCATCTAACCAGACTCACATTTTGCACATCATTTCCAACATTTCATCCATTATTCCAACAACATTCGCCATAGTAGGCACTCTCGTCGGTGGCATCTCTGTCCTTGGATCTAGTGCAAATGCCTTAATTCAATGATCTTTCTATGTAAGGGTTTCAACTACCTCACTATCGACAATTGTTTGAAAACACATACAATCCGCCTCAAGTCAGCGTTCTATTCACAACAAGGAATTCCTTCAAGGCTCACAAACTCACTCTGATACCACTTTGTGCAATCATAGATGGAGGGTCCAGAAAGAACAATCCAAATTGTGCATCTTAGAGCCAATGTGGTGGAAATAACACAAGAAAGTATTCTACAAATATGTTTCTTTATTGAATTGGAAATCTTACATCATATGCCTCATGGGTGAATAACCATAGCTCATAGGCCTATCACAAGGGCATTTAACATTACAAATATCCAAAGGCCTTATTCAAATATTTGATCTTACTAACTTGTGAAATATTTATATAAGTACTGAATACTGATTAAAATGAATTATAAATGCTCTTAAATATGAGTATCCGGCTCCAACAAAGGTCCACATCGACCTCAAGGGTTTACAAAACCTAATGAATGATCGCACATGAAGTTCAGCCTGAAAACATGAAAGATAATCCTTCACAAAATGAAATGAATTGTGAATCTCCAAGATAGATCTCACTGGAACCAAAATTATTATATGATGTCCCATTAAGCTCCACACATTCTGGAATAGGTCTGCACTAAGAAATATGGACCAAGTCGGCCCCAAATTCTCTAATAGTGAATTGCAGTGTAATTCAGTGAAATGCGAAATGAAATGTTGAAACTGCTACGGACATAAATGCAAGAAAATAAATTCTTTTGGTTGATACATGATTGCTTTACAACCAGGGATGCTCCTACATCAATAAGGTACCAAAAATTTATATATGGATATATGTTAAATTCACCAAGTGCACACAAACTATTAGAGCATCAAATTTACCCATTTTGGCATGCCTTGTTCCCAAACCTTGTCATTTCATTTTTCATGTTGGAATGTCAAAATTTACCATCCTAAAATTCCTCCTTCCCAAAGTATGATCCCAACCCCAAAATTTACTAGTGGTAAGGGTCATGCAACATGCCCAACCCTCAAACTCTAACATTCCCATCTTTTTACATTGTTCATTCTTACCTACCCATACATAACTAAGAATATCACTAATTGCAGGTCTTTACTTAGTAGCCACACTAGAAGGTATTTTCCCACCTATAATCATTATTTATACTTATAGGGGTGCAAATTCACGTGTTCACATGACATTGGAGGATGACGACATCTATTTTCATTAATGTGGTGGTTGCAAGTTGGTCAAGTCATTCTAAGGTTTCACAAGCTCTTTTCCACATTGCACATAAAGATTGATGGAAACCATTAATGCTAATAATATAAAGGGCCAAAAAGTACATATATATTCTCCAAGATGTTAGAATACACCAAAGGAGATAAAGTTTTATATTTTTATTATTCTATATTATTCACGATTCTCCAAATTGAAACCCTTCTAAACATTTTTTTGACCACTATTGTTTGAGCAATCAACTTTGAGGATAAACACCCTTAGATTCATAGAAGCTAGAGGACAAAAATGCCTTTTCCTATTGGCCCACGTTTGTCATTGCATCAAAATATCGATCTATCAACACTTGATACAAATAGTAGAGACATGGATCACATCGGAGGAAGTTAGTCCCTTGTCACAAATCTCGAGGGGAGCAGTGACCATCTGCCAAAAATCTCCTCCTTAGTGTTACCCAATGGGATTTGAACCTGTGACCCAACACTCTATTACCAATTTTTGGGCCATGTTTGTTGTTGCATCAAAAGATCAATCTATTAATGCCTGAAACAAACAGTGGAGACATGGATTGCATGTGAGGTGGTTGTTCCCTTGTCACAAATCCCAAGGGGGGTGCTGACCATCTACCAACATTTCCTAGTCACATGAGTTCACTAGAGTTTATGAGTGATCCCCCTTGGTCACAAAATAATCTCATACAGGGGTCATAATAGAGCCTTGTAGGTCATCCATGATAAAGTGGTTGGATAACATCATTGTTGTCATGGCTATACCATGATATTTATAGCTTGTTACATATTTGTAAAGTTTCTATTTATATCATTTGGTGAAGATAGTTGTATATCTAGTTACTAACACTACCATAGTAGCATTTTATTGTGTTACAATCTCATCAATGTATTACAAGATCAAATTATAATCCAGTTATTTTGAGTTAATGCATGAATCATGTTTTGTGTTGAATTTGGAAAAACCATATATATTATGTAATTGTGAGGGAAATTTCTAGGTTTAATAGATTAGGGTAGAATATTTAAGCCTATTATATATCTCCTTATGATCTTGACTAATAATATTTGGGTTTACTTTCCTTTGGTAGAATCAATTAGGGTTTATTAATTTACATTTAAATAATGAAATATATTATTGTTGATTTGATAATTCTATTGGGTAAACATCAACATAAATTAGAGATTTAAAATATTCTCATTTCAAATATTTTCCTTAGAAATTAGAGTTTAATTAGGGCTCAATTAAGGAAATATAAATCTATCCAAAAATAATTTAAGCCATTGTTGGTTGATCCATTACAATATCCCATAATATATAACCAATTAGCTAAACATAAACTTCTAACTAGATAGACGTAATAGTTGAAACATAGAAAAAGGGATCCTAGGTCCTAAATACATAGAACCTAGGATGCAAGGGGACCTTTTTCCAGGTTACATTAAGATGTAGACCAACAAGGTGATTGGATTGACTACAACCCTGAAAGTGAGCCAATCAAACCTAGATCTACATCTAATTACAGAGGGGAATGGATTGGAATTGATTTAGAATGGTTACCGTAAATAGACAATGTTCCCTACTACTAAAATTGCAAGAGTTTGATAACTGATAAATGAAAATAGTCAATTGTAGGTGGATCTAAGAAGTGTAGAGTGACATGTACCTGCCCAAAAAAGTTAGTTTCAAGCATTGTAGGAGGATTGGGTTTCCCTTGGGTGAATGGGTCTTTGTAGGGGTGTCTTCATAAACTTTTGGGGTCCTCTGATGTCAGATCTGATCTTTGAATTCCCACCTAAAAAATTTATCGGAACACTGTCAAATATTTTTGTAACTGAGTTTCTATGACTTGACAAGATGTATGACAAAAAATGCATCATGGAGAATTTGTCTTCAATCCTCTTCAACCTAATATCTGTATATTCACAAAGAGATGAAATGTTGGGCCATTTTTGGGGCTCAAACCTTGTTTAAGTGTTTCCACTTCCATAATGGCAATGTTGATGATAAATGGATAATTGAAAGGAAGGAATGATGAAACCACAATGTTTTGCAACTCACTACCCTTCAATGGTTGTCTTGAAGGACTGAAGTCATACACATCACCTCAATGATTTGGATCTTGCTTTTCTTGAATGGTTGAATGCTTTGGAGACCTACAACAAGGGTTAGCCTTCACAAAAAAAATGATAACTTGAACAAATGAACTCACATACACTTTGAAATGATGCTTGGATCTTAAATTGCTAAAATAATACTTTGAAATGATACTCTTGATTTGATCTTAATGATAACCTTTGCTCCTCAATTGTAGTTCTAGTTCCAAAATGGTGAAAAGACTAGGTATTTATAGGCATTTAGCAAATTTCTCAAAAATTAGATTCCAAAAGCTAACACTTTAAATTTGAATTTTGGATGTTAAAATATCACCAACAACATATTTAAATTTGAACTTGTCTAAGAAGGGGGAACGATTCACCCATGGGAAAATGGGTCTTGGCCCAAATTTCCAAGACACACATAGTCATGAAAATAACAATTGGATGCATTTATTCAATGCTTGTAATCCTTCAAAAAATGGTAAGGCCTTGAAGTTTATAATTTGGAAAATTAGGAGCTTAATTAGGTTCAATAAATTAAGGGGACAAAACATAACGTGAAATTGTTAAGGGTGATAATTTTCGACACTACAATAGTGCTTGACAAACATTCCACCATCATTACCATTTTCCCACTCATACATGATAGAAACTCCATCATCATTGCCAGTTTTCCCACAAAAAGGAAAAAACATCATTTGTTGGTATAACCAAACATTACCTTGGATTTAAGGGTACATATCTCCCCAACAACAAATTCTTTTAGTGCAGAGGGCTCTACATTCAAACTAGAAAATTTATCAAGACCAATTATAAAATAGGGAATAAAAGAATATTTTTTCTTGCAATATCTCTTATTCTTCTATGGGATTATATCTATGCTTCTCCTTGTAAATTGATTCTTCTACGATGCATTAATAATAAGGGATTTTTTGTTGTGGATGATGAAAATGTGAATCACAAATAATAACAATTACAATGAAAGTACAAAATTCACACTTCAACAATCACTTAATGAAGCTCAAGATATTAGCTCATAAATGAATAACAAACAAATTCATCTTAGAAATGATCTTGATTTGCTCCATTGTGGGTTGCTTTTCAAAGTAACAATAACTGTGAAAGAACAATAAATGATATGATACAATGATAATGATAAATGTTCAAAGATAAATAATACCTATGCTTGATAATGATGATGATAATGATAATGATAGCTTGGTAATGTTTGATAATGCTTGACAATGCTTGACAATTCTTGATAATGCTCTTGATAATAATGATGATCTAGGGGATATGAATGAATGAAAGCTTTGTATTTATATGCTTCACTTGATATCTAATCAAGGGTGGAGATTAATTAGAAAGATCAATGGCTAGGAAAATTCAAGATAGGGTAGGAATTAAATTTAAAGTTTGATGAAGGGGGAAAAGTTAAAGAATTAAATCAATTTATTTATTTAATTCATAAGGATGGTTGGAGAAATAAATAAATATTTATTTTAGAAGAAAAGATAAATTTTGATTTATTTAATTTAAAAGATGAATGTTAGCTAATTAAAATAATTTTTAACAATTATTTAATTATTATGGATCAAAGATAGATTTAAATTTGATTAGTGTGGAAGGGAAAATGATAAGTGATGGATTAATTAAATAATTAACAATCATTTAATTAATATATGATGAAAAGATTAAGATAATTAAATAACTAAAAAATATTTAATTATAATAGATGAAAAAGGATATATATTAGCTTAATTGAATAATTAAAAATGATTTAATTAATTATAGATAAAATAACTAATGAAATGATAATTTGATGAAATGATACAATAAAGATGCATTAGTCATTTTTAGGTATATATATATGACAAAAAACAAGGCCAAAATTCTAAATCAAATTTATGATGTATATCTATGTTTCAATTATAAAAGACCACTTTGATAATTGAATATCCTTATTCCATTTTTTATTATCATTTATTTTCTTTATTGAACCTATATTTTCTTGGATATGTCTATCCTCATGGAGTTATACTTACTACTAGGGTTTATAGAAATAATAACTTTGGACTTTTGAATGCATCCAAGAATTTGAAGGATTGAATCTTCTTGGAGTTAAAATCTATGTAATACATTATCCATTATCTTCTCTTCACCATCTTCTTCTTTTTCTCCTATTATTTATTTTGGTGGCCACCTATCTAAGAAAGCTTGTTCTAGCTCATCAAAAGAAGAATTTTTATTTTGTTTGACATTTATCATTTGTTAAATTCAAATTTTAAGTGTAAAGAAAAAATTAGCTTCCATGCTATATTTTGACCTAGAGAGCCCATTCTAATGCATCTCCATTTCTATCAAAATTAATACACCCCATTGAAACTAGGGTTTGAAAAATAATCAATAGATGTCCTTTCTATTATATCATTTACCCAACTTTGACAATATGATTTTATAATGTTGGTGGTCCAAAATTTAAAAATGTAAAAAATAGAACCCAAATAAATTTTGATGATATTTCCAAAATTTAAAAAATTATATAAATTATATAAATTGCATCTTGTAGAGTGAGTTTGTGAAAAAAAAACATAAATTGCAATAAATCATTCAATATTGATAAAAAAAGATAATTTTTGGACTAGAAATTCTTTATACAACCCTTCAAATTTAAATAAGTAATTGTAAAAAACTCAAGCATTTGTGAGATATAGATGAATCATAAAAAAATTAGGGTTTTCCTCACCTTTTCCCAAATTTTAGCTTTGTTACCACTTATAAGGTCCACATTTATAATAATGGTAGTAAGATAATATTTAATAGAGATAACATCCAACACAAAAGATGCTTGTCGGTCAAGATGTCCTAATATCTAGTATATCTAAAAATGGAACAAACCCTTGAGGTAGGTTAATACTATGTACAATACTTCATATGGATGAATCCATTCCATGACATATATCCAAGAGATCTTGAACACAACATATTATTCACCTACATTAAAATGATATTTACCCTCTTTATATATACCTTATCCTAACAAGATTAAACCACTAAACCCAATTTAAGACTACTCATTACCTAATATAATTAATGGCCCTATATAACTAACTTAAGGAATTTGTGCTACATGTTGACATCTCTATCCACCTACATATATATCATATTCGTAAATACATAACATCTTTTATATATATATATCTTACACATGTTTGCAATGTATGTTTTAATTATTTTTTAATATAAATATTTATAAAATATGATATTGAATGATTAATAAAAATATTAGAAATGGTAAAAAAAAAATGAGAGAAATTTTTTTTTAAATAAAAAATAAAAAATATTACAACTATACTTTTTTTTTACACATGAATAAAATATTTTATTTCATTTTAGAAATAAAAAAATTAAAAGTATTTTTTAAGAAAAATCAATCCAATTAAAAAGAATTTATGAATTACATTCAAAGAATCTAAAACATTAACAATATATTTAATTTTTCACCTCTACATAATTTATTAAATAAATAAATACTAAAACATAATCACATAAATATCCTTCAAATAGATAAAAGACTAACAACCTATACCACTCAGCCACTAATATATATTCAAAGGTACCTTTCAAATATTAAATACTCTATTATAAACTAAATTGTATAAACTAAATAATATGATAGAAATTTCAACAATATAGAACATAATAATTATCTATTCAAACACGTACTTTTCAAATATTAAAATATTCTTTTATAAACAAAATTATATAAAGTTAAATTTCAACAATATAGAAACTTCTATTTTACAATAAAAATCCCTAAATAGGGCCGTATGGCCATATCCCATACTCCATACATACATTTCTTTTTTTAGACCTTCTAGAAGCTCTAGACTTTGGACGCCAATTATTCATAAATAATGAATATAAACACTAGATATGAAAAGAAGCTTCTCTTTGAATAACAAGGTGTGGCCAATCTTTAAATGCATTGACTCATATATGTGGTGTAGGAGGGACCATGCTTAGAATTATAAATTAATTTATGCCATCCTTTACATCAATTATTTGAGTTTAGAATAAATAATGTTTAATAAATTTCTATTATTTAATAATTTAAATTTGAAATGAAATCACATTATAAGAAATATCACTTATTTGCAATTGATTTTTAATTTTTGTAATTTGTATTTTTTTCGAAGTATAAATTTTATGTAATCATGTTCTTTAAATTTATGTTTATATAAAGATATAGATGTCATGTAGAGATATGTTTGTTTTTATATTTTGTTATATTTAAAATATTTTTGGATTCATAAATTAGACATAGGATAAATATATTTATTGCTCTCTAGTTTTAACAATTGATATTACAATAAGATAGTAGTGTTCATTGATGATATCATTGTTAAAATTAAAAGCACATAAACACTTATTTTTTTACAATAGATTTTATATTAAAGTGAGAAGTACTAATATAACCTTTTAATTGAAGGAAATATATTTGTGACTTTGAAGTCATAGATTGAAATATAAAGCTTTGGTATTAATAAATATTAAACCAAAAAGAAGCATGCACAATTACTATGATCAAAACTAAAACTCAGTACTCCCATTTCTTGTAGTTTTTTCAAAGATTGGAGGTGGTTTACATGCTATAATATTGAAAATTTCTCTCTCAAACTTGTTTACCTTAATATCCTTCCTCTAATTCAAATTCATATTACATTAAATCTGAAATGGAATCTAAATTGGTCCAAGTTCAAATGGTTCAGCTTGAGCACTATTATTTGGAAATCAAACGCTGAGGCCAAAACCCAATTTTTAGCAAGGGGGATTATTTATTACAAAATTATTGTAGGAGAATGCCTCACCTTTCTACATAATCAATCCACCAAATGTCCTTTTTGTCACAAGCTAGAAACCATCAAACATGTCTTTTGGTCATGCATACATACACAATTAATTTGGCAATCAATTATGACTCTTATTCCCATTTTCACATGTTTACAATACAAAACAAATGTCCCTTTGGTGAACAAACCACCAAGGCCAAGTCACTACCCACATATTCTTCAATGTCCCAATAAAGGAGCATATCTCATTTATTCACAATACTACTCTAAAACAAACAACTCTCTTAAGTAAAGCAAGTGAAGATTTAAACATAGTCACCATCCCAAGCTCCCAAACACGTCCAAACACGACAAATTAACCTCACCCCAGTCTGAATAAATGAAACACACCACCTTGAGAAAAGTGATTCTCTTGTAAAATATACTTTGCCCTTAAGCAATTTTTTTAGTTGTCTTAGTTGATGTGTTCTTTAGTGTCATGCTTTTTTATATTATTGTCTCTTTCAGTCATTTTGGTTGGGACATGCCTCCTCCAAGCATTTTTGTACTCTTGTAAATTCTTTGTATTTTATTAATATTAATGCATTTTTCCAATAAAAAAGAAATTATTATGATCAAAGTCTTGTCTTAATATCATATAGAATTGAGAATAATTTTTGATGGGCTAGCATTTTTTAATTTTTATTAAAAAAATTCACATAATGAAAATAATATATTAGGCACCATGTTTATAAGTTGACTAGTGCTAACAATAATGGAGAATTACATCATTAGATGAAATGCAACTTCTTTTGTTAAACTTCACCTCCATTGTAAATAAAACTTTAACAAGAAATCCCACATATGTTTATCTATAAGAAGAATTTGACAAGAAACCATTCCAAGTATTGGCCTTGATAAACTTGTCTATTGTGGTATATTGATAGAAAATATGTGAAATGCAACCACACTGATGGAAGATTAGGATGTAAGATCACCACAATCTTTGAGTGTAAGAATGATGTAAGAGCACACATGCTTCTAACTCAATTATACAATTTGACAATTGATTATTCAATAACTAAGCATCTCTCAAAGCTTAAGGGTATTTAAAACAATCTCATGAATGTAGATATTATTGTTGATAAAGATCTCATCTCCATAACTCATAATAGTTTACCAAAGCTATTTGAGAATATCAAGACTACACTCACATTGAGTGGAAAATTGGCAACCTTCAAATTCAATGCTTTGGAGGGTCTATTATTACGACATGAAGAAATGCTTAATAGAGAGGATGGAGCTTAATAAAAAAGACATTTTCACTCTAAGTTCAAGGGCTAGAATCCTTAATGAGAAACACATGTTATGAATAATGATGAGAAAATAAAAGGAACGATTTAATATTATTGTAAGATCACTGTAGTCATTTTGAGTGTCAATGCTTCAAAAAGAAGAAACATATGAAAAAAAGTAAACAAGAAGGTAGGATGGTTGTATTTTACATTGAAGATGATGATGAAATTTAAACTATTTTTAGAAAATTATTCTAATTATGTCAAAAATGATGATGTCTTGAATATTGATTCATGTGCTACTCATCATATGATTGGTAGTATCGACAACTTGAGGGGTGCAAAGAATTTAGAAGACAACAAAATTAGCCATAAAGAGTAGTGATCATGTTTAAAGGGAGAGAAACAATTAATGAGTTGAGAGGTAGTGATTATGTAGTGACCCGTTTTAAGCAATGATTACCTTTCATAAGGAAAAATCTAGAAAGACATTAAATTAATTAGAATTAGTTATAAAGGTAGTAATCAAGGTTAATTAAATGTTATGTCTTTTGAGAGAGATGTCTCTATTCAAAGAGATACCTCTCTTCATAGAGGCATAAGGATATAAAATGAAAAATAAATGTGTAGAGTGGAGAAGGTAGTAGTAGTGTGAGATAAGTGAAGAATTAGAAGGGGAGTGGAAGCAAGTGTGGTGTGTAGAATTTCTTATCATTAAAACAAAAGTAGATTTGTAAGTGTAATTTTTAGAAGATATACAACACCATCAAGTGTATGACGAGAGGGTGAGTGTAAAGAGAAGTTGCATAATTCAAATTTGAAGAGAAGTGTTTTTCAAGAATAGAAAGGCTCCTTTTTGCAAGAGGTTGGTGCCTCAATTTTCACAAGGTTGGTGCCTTGTATTGAGAGATTGGTGTCTCTCACTAAATTGGTGCTCAGTCTAGGGTAGTGGTATCTCTTATAGTTTGGTGCATATGAAATTATAATCAGTTATATAAAAGTATTATTTTATTGTGGTTTTCTCACATGAGTATTTCCATGTAAATCGTGTTTTCTTCTTAGGTTGCATAATTGTTAGATCTTATGTGAATTATATTGTGCAATTGATATTATTGTGGTTGCTAGTTTGAAAAATTAAAAGAATGTATTATAGTGATTCACCCCCCTCTTAGTATAATCATGTTCTCATTGACTACAAGAAACCTATTAAAGAAAAATGAACCTCATGTTGCATCCAAAAGGCCCAAAAATCTTAATATTTCCTATCTAAGTGTTGAAATCAAAGTTTAGAAAATTCTAGATATTTTTTGTGGTCTTGGATTTCATGCAAAAATTCATAAAATTTTATGGATTTTTATAGTCATAAAGTGTCGTATAGGGTTATATTTATAGTGTGAAAGGTGTCTTTATAGTTTCCTTTTATCTAGTTCCTACACATAGTAGTCATATTCACACTAGATTAAGTTCACTTGGAGAATCTAACAAAGACGAGTCTAGACCTAACCTTAGTGACATGTTCCAGCGAGATAAAATACCCAAAGGAGTTGGAAATCTCTACAATGATCTCCTCATCTTAAAACTCCATTGGGAGGCCTAAAAGCCTAACCTAGGTTGGGAAGCACCATCAAGGTGTACAGAGAGATCAAACCTTGGACACCATTTGCAAAGAGCAAGGATCTATTCCCAAAGAACCAAGGGCCTAAAGTGAGGGTGTTTAGGTAGTCCTCCTAGAGGGAAAAATAAAAGCAAAAAATGCCATTTGGGTTCATCGATATAAATAAGCTACCCTTTACAAACCAATGAGAAGAAGCCCATTTTCTCATAGATTCAATATTTGGGCATTTACCAACTAACCCTCCAATTAGGGAGTTCTCAATTTTGGCCAAAGACCGATCCAGGGAGGAGTCTTTGATCTTAATATTCATCCCTTCCTTAGAAAGAACAATTTGGACTCTCTTGGAGGACTTTTTTGGCCTCCCAAAAAGAGTTCCTTCTAGAGGGTCAAATATTTTGTACGACTAGCAACATCTTTTGAAAAAGGCGTGGGGATAGGGGGTGTCCCACATAGTCTATGAGGCCCAATAGACTGACACGAACAATCCAACGACATTAGATCCAACACGTGGGAGCCCCTACAACTCAAAATGTTCTTGAGAACCAAGATGCAGAGATTCCTACCCACAACTCTTAACACTCATTTAAAATATCATTTTTTAAAATATTTATGTTAATAGAGTAATAATATCTTTGTTAATTTATTATTTTATTTTTTGGTATTTTTGTGTACTTCCTAGTTTCCTTCCACTATGCATGTAGGTATTATTTTTATTAACACAACTATTCTTTTGGTTTTCCACTCATATGAGACAATAGCACATCGCCTTAATGTTTGTATAAAGTGCTAAAATTTTAGGTAGAGAGCTCCACCTTTTCAACATAGGTTCCTCTATTTATTATAAAAAATATATATCACTAAAATATGATTTCAGTTTCTCTATTCTCTCTTATTTGCACTAGTTTATATTTGCAAGTGTTTTGGATTGGTTTCTTAAATGCACTTTTATTTTTAAAATTTAAAATACTATAAAGAGTTGATCAACATAGTCTAAAACTATAGATTAATTTAACAAACTTCATCAATTAACTCTAGTATAATAGTTTGAGATCACTCTCAAAGGAAACAATTCTTCCTTTAGTAGATTTGAATTTGATCTATTGTATTTTGGTGAACTTGTCATTCTAGATGACACTCTCAATTTAATGAAACTCAAACCAACCTTCCATTAACTTTGTTTCTCTAGGTTTTAGGATTCTATGTTGTAAAACTATTAATGGGTTTTACAACCCAATTTTCACATTTAGACAACATACTTTGAATAACCTCAAAAAAATGAATGGTGAATCAAAACAACAATCCTCCAACAGAAAGAGTTAACAAGAAGTGTAACAAGATGACAAAGAGCGGGAGAGGGATTTTGAATTTGTCGAGTGATTTTGGTGATGGAGGCTCTGAATCTAAGGATGAGGATGATGTGTTTCAACAGTGATGGGTTTGGATGCTTGAACCTTCTGTGGTGGCTTATGGTCTGTGTAACGCCAAGAAAGTGCACAAAGAAGATCAAAAGCAAACATGCAATACACATCTAAATGCCAATCTAATGCTAAGCAACAAAGAACAAAGGAAGTCAAAAACGTAAATAAAACTTGAACAATCTCACCAATTTCAAACATATTTCCATGATTCATCTCGATTGCCCTTCTCCATTTTGTTGTTGTAGTATAATTGCCCTTAGAGATTTTTCGTAAGTTCGTGCAAGTATAGCCTATGATAGTGATTTAGCAAAACATCGAAGATTCAAGATTAAGTGCTCTCAAAAGTCATAAGATTTCGCGAGATTTTTCGAGAAAGATTTCGAGAGAGATTGGAATGATGAAGGATAGATCAATTTATAGAAAATTGATTATTCGAATGAGAGGACAAGATCGAAAGATCAACGGATGGTTGAGATTGACTGATTAGACATGCATTCTGATAACTGTCAGTAGTGACATGAGTGATACAAATTAGAAATAGAATTAAAGATTAAATAAATGATTTAATCTTCAAGTTTGGTTTTCAAAAACAGAAGAATTATCTTTGCATGACAAAGATAAAGACTGATTAAAGAAACTCTTGTTCGAATGCACGCACAAGGTTTAATTAATTAAATAAGAATATTTAATTAATATGCATGTACACGCAATTGAGTTAGCACTGAATGATTGAATGATTTGACGAAGAGATTACTCGAGAACACCACTCAAACATTAAAGCAAGAGTTAACTGAGCGATTAGAAATAGATGTCGAGTCGAGTCAAAGTGAATACTTAGATAACTCACACAATTATCCTAAATATAGAGGAATGCGTTAAAATAGAATTAAATGAATTGAATAATTCATTCATTTTAATTTAAGGTGAGAACATTAGTAAACGAGATTTATTTATTAAGTGATTCAGGGATTAAATAAATAATTAAATAAATAAGAGATTTATTTTAATTATGGTTAATATGATAAAAGAGTAAATTAAATATACATTTAATTTGACAAGAAGAATAAGGTTAATTAGTAACATAATTAAATAAAAGCGTTTATTTATTCGGATAGAATAAGAAAGATGAATTAATCAAAGCTAGCTAAGATTATTTGTCAAGAAGGTATGAAGATGAAGGTGGTAAAATAATTGTATTTTAATCGCGTGAAGGAATGAGACATGAAGAGTGTATTGAAGTCCTTGAACTTAAGCCAGATTCGGTATACCATTTGCTTTTCATTACAAGTAACTTTTAGGTGTTACGTGTCCAAGAAAATTGACAAGTACTTTGATGTGCCCAATGTAAAAGCAGGTGAGAGGGTATGCCCCTCCCGAGAGGGGCCCTGGTAGTTCAAAGAACATGAAGGTGTGCTCCGAGTAATAAAGGAAGGAGAAATCTGGCTTGAGGGTTGGATTGAATCATTCCCAGGCACAATGCCTCTGGGTCTCACTGCCGATAACCCTGGTGTTGCTGCCTCCACCAAACCTATAGGTTCCCAAATTAATTAGGCACCCCTGGTCTTTGCTGCCAACCCTGCTATCAATATTCCAAAACATGCATAATGTCTTAACCAAGTATTTCTTGGTGCTTCTTTCCCTCACTTCATTAACTAGCCCTTTAATCAATTTAAAGACCAGTTCAACTTCATCCACTTCCAAAACTTGTTTGGCAGGGTGTGTTCAGACTTCTATGGCTACAAAATCATCAAGAAAGATCTTTGCCTAATCACCACACTTAGGCTTTCTATCACCAGCATAAAGTCCAGGTTTAGGTTTCAGGGGCGGGGGTTACAAGTCTTGGCACAGCCCCCACACAAAGGAAACTACTTATATTTCCTCTTCCTTTTTAAATTGAACTCAATATGCATCACTTTCGAGTGCTTTTTCCAATTTCCACCCGGGTTCTTGGGGTTTGGGACCCTACTGCTGCCTGCAAGCACAACTTGGCTTTATTTCATAAAGAGGGGTTTAAGTCATTCCTAGTTTGTTTTGTTTTTTTTTTTTCCAGTCTTAAATACACTGGTAAAAGTTTTTCCCACACTCCTACACCTGTTCCAAGGCTTCATGTACTCGCCACCCACCTTGGCCTGCAACAAAATGAAAAACCCTGCCACGCAAACATAAGTTACTGCTGTCTTTTCCCAACCGGGCCTTCTAGCTCGCCTAGGGACAACTTTTCATCAAGGAAACAGAACTTCTATGCTCTCCTACAACTAACCTATTTACAAACAAGGATCTTGGCCACCTTCCCAACGTGCCCATGTTGTCAGCACAGAAAAAAAAGTGGCCTAAGACCCCATTTTCACTACTTTCAGCCAAAACAGAAATAAGAGACAAAAAAATAGAAAATATACAAGAACAGCAAAAGCGATGGAATTTTTAATTAAAGTGCCACTAGACTGATACAAATAGCTTCTCTGCGTACTGGAAAAATCAATAAATAGTTAACATAATCCTCTATTTGCTGCTTCTAACGCAGAAACAGAAAATCTACAATATTCATATCATAAAAGAAACGTTGTTCCTCTTCTTTTTTACAAAACTGCCAATACCAAAAAGTGTCAAAACCTCTCAAAAACTTGAGAGCTTACTTTCCATCAAGAGAAATCAGTTAGGTTTTTCTGTTTCGGGCTCCAAAATGACAAAAAAAAAAATGCGTTTGAAAACACATTGTGTTTTGCAAACAGAACCAAAATCTTACGAATCAACCCACCAAAGATTCCTAACTTATGAAAATTTAAACTAAAGCTTCAAAAATATCCCCTTACACCTTATCAATGGTGTTTTAGACCATTACAAAACAAAACAAAAAGGTTAAAAGCAATACATTAAAATTATGCTTGTATTCAAGTAGGTGCTCCTGCTGCATTACCCTCTCAGCACGAAGATCAAGGAACTTGAGGTGTCAGTAGTGATGGATCCATTCCATGCTTCTTGAAATCTATTTCTTCAACCCAGGTAGCCTCAAACTCAGGTTTTCCCTTCCACTTGACAAGGTGTTCCATATATGCCTTATGTCTTGTTGCTTTCTTCACCCTGGACTCCAAGACCTTCTCTGCCTGAGCTTTCTCTTGACTTGGAAGGGGTATATTACTGATATCTTTAAAGATTTCCTGACTGTTCTGAACTTCATCATTGACTGTACCCTTGTACCTGATCAGATCAGCAACATTGAAGACTGGAGATATGCCCAAATCCGATGGAAGTTCCACCTTGTATGCATTCTTTCCATACTTAGCTATCACCTTGCATGGTCCTACACGTTTCATTTGCAACTTGGTGGAAATCCCCTTCTGCAATCTGTATTTGTTGAGGTGAACCATCACATTATCACCCACTTGAAACTGCACATCTCTTCTTGACTCATCAACTTTGTCCTTCAACTTTTGTGTTGCTGTTGTGATTGTCCTCTTAACCTGCTCATGAATCTCCTTCATGGTTTGAGTGAAGTCTTCTGCATGTCCACTCCTATTCTCCATTGTTCCCAGGTCTCTGAGCTCACAAGTTCCCCTTGGGTGCATCCCATACACAACTACAAATGGGCTTTTTCCTGTAGTCCTGTTCACACTATCATTATATGCATATTCAGCTTGGGAAATCACCATATCCCAGGTTTGTCCATATTCCTTTGTCAAGCACCTCAATAGGTTACCTAACACTCTGTTAACCACCTTGGTTTGACCATCGGTCTGAGGATGGTAAGCTGATCCAAATGACAAATTAGTTCCCAATCTGCTCCATAATGTTTTCCAAAAATGGCTCATGAACTTCACATCCCTGTCTGAAACAATGCTCAATGGCAATCCATGGATTCTCACAACTTCCCTGAAAAATAGATGGGCAATATAGCTTGCATCATGTGTAGTCTTGCAAGGAATAAAGTGACTCATCTTGCTAAATCTGTCCACAACTACAAAAACACTGTCAAAACCATATTTAGTCTTGGGAAGACCCACCACAAAATCCATGCTCACACACTCCCATGGTCTGCTCGGAATAGAAAGGGGCTGATACAACCCAGCATTGCTAGCTCCCC
>VDFB02017455.1:0-11590 GCA_007258455.2 Sequoia sempervirens
CGAGCTTTGAATGATGTATTTATTCAATCTTTGAGGTCTTTTATGCCATTATGCTTATTGTTTTCCATTGATTGAGCTAAGGAGTTTGTTCTTGAAGGTGTTCAATTTGATTTTAAGTGTTGAGTTTGGAGATTGTGGGTTTAGGCAGTGATTTCCTATGCATTTTGTTGTTGTTCTTCGCGGAGTACCACTAATTTCACGTTTGTTATTTCTAAGACCAATTTTTGCTTCATCAATGGTATGTATTCGATTTCCCTACTTTTAATTGATAATTATGGATAACGCTTTGATATTATAGTGTTTATTGGGGTATGAGTTCTTGCATGTTTGAAGAGTTTCATGCTAGGGTTGCCATGCATTGCTTTATTTATCATCTCCCAAGTGAGTTCCGAGGTTGTTCATGTGCTTGCATTATGAGGAAACTTACTTGAGAGTCATGATTTCCCTAGTAAGGCCTTAGCGATTAAAATGTTTGAATCCTGAGCTTGCCTGTGCATTAATGGCGGATGTATAGGGTTTGAAACCTAGGGCAATACCATTCCACCTTATTTCATCTTAAAACTAGCCTAGAATGCAAAGAAAATCTATGGAAGGCCCATGCCTAACTCGTCTCAGGCCTAGATTCTTGAAATTTATGATCTATCCATTGGTCTAAGCAAAATCGCCATTTAGTGTCAAAATTCGGGTTTCGTCCTCAGTTCAGGATTTTGGGGCTCTGGCGGATTTTCTCAATCTCCTTCATTTTCCCAGAATTCGCATACTTTCAAAGTTTTGTCTTGTCCACAGATTTCCTTCAGACCCGGATTTTCCTGGAATCCTTGGTTCCCTATTTTTTCTGATTTGTGCCAAATGCCTTCTCCTTTGCGAAAATCCGTCTCATGTGGATTTTCCTGAAATATAATGGAATATCATGGAATATGGAACACCATGTTGTATTAATGAGTTACGGTACATTTTATGATTAAATCATGCTATCTTTAGATCTCACATGTTGTTTATTGATTAATAATGATCAGAGTTAATTGCTAATTGGTGTTTTCATGATTGTTTCGCTGGAATCTGTCTGGCTCAGAATTTCCCAGAGTTCCTCTTGGCTTGGATTTTGCGGATGGTCCTGAAACCTGAAATTCATTATGATCATTTTGTATGGAATTGAAATGACATCTTGCTTATGTGGGACTCATTTTAATGATGCCCTTGATGGATTAACATTGGTTTCTTGTGGTTTTTATTATGTTTCCTTTGTCAAGTGCAGGCTGAGTCTAGCAAGGCAGTGGCTGGGTCTTCAATTTCTGAAGCAGAAAAGATTAAAATGGACATCAAAAGCAGAATTCCTGAGAGTAAGATCACTTCTATCTGGTCAGAAGTAACAAATACGAATGTTGGCCTCTGGGACTACGAGGAGTTCAAAGGAAGAATGGAATCAGATGATCTTACCGCGACATCTAGGAGAATGAAGGAGTTAGGCTTGTCACATGTGGCCGGTTTTCCTTCCATAGTCTAGTGCTATGAGCTTGTCCTCGAGTGCGCCAAACATTATGATCAGTACACACAAAGAATTATTGGTCCTCAAGGAAGAGTTGTAGCAAATATGAATCCTGTTTCTATAGCCCAAACTTTTGATATGCCAGATAGGTCTCATGTGGTGGCATTCAACATGGAGGCATCTAAGAAATATTATGAAGAAGAGACCGTGAAATCACAACAGTTTATCAATTCCTGGCTAGAGAAGCCCAAGTCTCATTATTCCAAACTACCCAAACAACTGTTTAGAGCAAAGTTCAAGAAAGAATACTATGATGCCATCACATTGCTCAATAGGGTGGTTGGATTAAGGAATGTAGGTATGTTTGAGAATTGGATGTGCCACGCTATTGTGAGGATGGAGAAAGAACATATCAACTATCATTGGGCTGGTGTGATTAGCAGGGTGATCCATGAGCAGCTATCCAATGTGTTACAAACTAAGACCTTCACAATGACTTCATACTTGGTCTATGCACTTGTGAGATTTCACCCCTACAAAGGGATTAGTACCTGCAAGGCAACCTTGAGACAAGATATTATCTATAGGGTCTACCCTGATTTACATTTAGGAAGTTTGAGTTATAGGAGGAGTAAATGATGCATTCTACATGCATATCACTAGGTGCCGGGGGCCGGGAGGCACAGATTCGACCAAGCAAGAGAGCTCATCGGGGAAATATGGCACTTGGTTTATTCAGTTCCCAACTTTCTCATACATCCGGATTGATGGTTGCTAAAGGTCCCCTTTCAGACTTCCAAGGTACCCTACTGATCACATTTTTCTTTTGGAGGTCACTAGGCAGATATGTGACTTTGATACCATAGTTAAGAGGGACAAGCATAAAACTGGTTTTGGTGGAGATTTCCCATTAAGGATTGGCACTGGAGAGGCTTGTCCTTCCATTGGTTCTTCCCAGGCTTCTAAGGAGGAGATGAGTGCTCTTGGTTTATCCTTCCATTCCAAGAGATCAAGGTTTGAAATCATAGGTGAAGCCCAATAGAAAGTCAGCAGAGAATACAACCATAAGGTTGAGTTAGAAGATTATTGGGCTAACTGCAGTGATGAATACATGGTAAGGAAGAAGAAGTTTTCTCGCTTGCTAGTTGAATCAAACTTATTATACAATGTGAGGGTAGTCGCAAATAAACTCGAGGATGATGGAAACCTGATTCAAGATCATGCTTATGAGGCAATAAAGGATATGCCAATTGGTTATGTGGATTGGCTAGAAGAAGAAAAGACAGAACTAAAACAGCTGATGGATCTAGTCACCAAGTTCACTAGAATGTGGCTGAGGCATAAACTATGGGAGTTAGAGAATGAAGGTGTGCAGTGCACCTCTGAGCTGATGGGAGATTTGGACCCTCACTCCACTTCTGAGGAATCAACTGAGTAGGATCCTAAGGGAAAAGGTAAGCTAGATTCTCCATTCAAGATCAAGATAAGAGGTGTCTAGGAGGAGGAAGTCCAGGAAGCAGAAAAGCAGAGAAAACCAATTGCTAAGAAAAGGTCAAAGACTAAGAAGTCTAGGTAGAAGGAAACTGAAAAGAGAGGTTCTGAGGTTGATGTTCCTTTGCCCAAAAGGAGAAGAGTCATAAGACTGTCACATAAGGAAATTTCCATAGTAGGAGAAGAAGTTAACCCACCGGTGGTAAATATAGAAAGTTCAGAAGAGAAGGCACAGGTGTACACAAGGAGGTCAAGGACTCCTTCTCCCAAGGATAGTGTGCCTAAAATAGACCTTCCTCTGGTTGTTTCTTATGATGAGCAGCATGATGATGTTCCTTCCACCCATGAAGCTTAAAGAAAACCAAGTGAATTTGAGAAAGTTGAAGATCATCCAGATACTGAAGGGGAGCAATTTCATGAAGGTGACCTTTATAGTACAGAAGCTAAAGTAGAAAAGGCAATGCAGTCTCCCTTGGTTGTGTATGCAGAATCACCTGTTGGAACTGAAGAATCTAAATAACCACCAAGAGAAGAAGAGGTAGAAAGGATTCCATCACCGGAGCACAAGGAGGAACATGCCAAGGAGATGGAGAGAAAAACATATGAGACTCCTGAGAAGCAGGGTTTGAGTGAAGAAGCACCTAAGGGTCAACAAGAAGAGGAGAAATAGGGTAAAGTGCAATTGGAATCTAGTGTCCCTGATTGGTTGGATAAGCAGATAAGAAGAAAACAGGTTGTGGAAGACACCCCACCCAATTGGGATGAGTTGCTAGCCAAGATTGGAAAGGATAAAGGTAAAAAGAAGGCTAGGGTGATTTCAAGGATTGAGAGGGATGAAGTTCATAACAGAGTTGTTCACATTGCCACCCCTGCTCCGGATAAGAATAGAGATGAGGTATCTACAAAGGATTATAATGTGCAGACTTTAAATTTGGGGCCCACTTCCATTGAACATGACATTGAGGATTATCAGGGTTCTAGTGCAGTTATCTTGGGCAGATTAAGGAAGAAAATAAAGACTATGCAGGAGCTAAAAAAGGAAAATGAGAATCTTAGGAAATGCTTGGAGGATCTAATGAAACCATTTCAATCCATTAACCCCTCAGTTTCTGCTGCGAATCCTTTACCTTAGGAGACTATCACTGAGCTGGAAAAGATGAAGGCTTCCACTCTTGCCACTGCAAATTGGCTGCAAGGGGTGCAGACCAAAGGAAATGAGGCCATTAAAGATATTTTATCCACAAGGAAGGATGCTATGAGGGTGGTTGATTGGTTGAAGGAGGTATTAGCTCAGGACACAAAGAAGATACAGACTTTGTCAAGTAGTAAAACCAAAACTATCATGGAGTACACCAGGATAGGTTAGTAAGTGATAAAATTCTCCCTTCCTCCCGAGCTACTGAACCTTGGGAATGGTTTGAAGCATTGCAAATTAGGAAAAATTTTTTAAAGAATATTTACAAATAGAGGAGGTAGATTGATGATTCCCTAATTGGTGTGTATAATGGATCCATTGCTTTCTTTGAGATTATGATAGGAAGGAGGAAGATTGCCCCTAAGTATTTGAGTTTGGAACAGTTGAGGAAGTGGTGGCATGATGTTTATGCCCAAATTAATGATGATTCTATTTTTGAGCAACAACTGGATGATGCGGCCACCTACATTATTGTCATTGAAAAATACCTAACTTATAAGGTGGAGTGGGATAAGTCAGTGAAACAATCCAGGGAAGAAATTGCATCAATTGAAAGGCTTACTTAGGGTTTTTCCCTTTACACCGTGGATTTGGATAGGGTTCTTTGAAAGTTCAAGTGAAATGCCTGGATCAATAAAGACAAAGGGGAAGGTGCAGTTAATGATTGAATACATCAATATTTGTGTTTCCCCTATTATTTTTCCATGCATTGTCCGGAGTTGCATTGGAGATCCCAGGTCGACTTGGATGAAGTTCATGCATTTAATGCATATTTTATTTCATTTTGAATTTCTCTTGGCCCACTTGTTGTGCCTTATTATTATTGTAAAATCTTATCTAGGCCGAAATGTTTGGGGGGTTCTATAAATATGGCATTTTCACCTCTCATTTTTTAAAAGTTAAGAAATTTTGACATAGACACAAATAGAGAGATAGTTAGAGCTTAACAAGTAGAGCAAGAGTTAGCAAGTAGTTCCTACAGGCCATTGTAACAAAAGCTGTCTGTTGCTAATGGACAATTTGATGCAAGTAATGACACAGGATTTATTGCCATACTTGTGTTCTTCTTATCTTGCATGGTTCTTGTTATTCTATCTTTAGAATTTCTTTGAGGAAGATAGTATTTAGATTAGATTTGATTTAATAGTGTTTATGGTTTGATATATGAAGTGTTGCAGCAATCCCTGGTCCATACGTTTTGCAACCAACTGATTGTTAGTTGCTTTGCAAAGTTAGCCTGGACTTTTATATTCATTGTGCTTCAGCTCGATTGTGAGGGTTTGTTCATTTCAATTGCAATAGGGTTGTGTGAATGAATGTTCATGATTTGGAAAATATTAACACTAGAAGATTGGCCAGTAATCTATTTCTCTAAGGTGATTTCAGCAGATCCATCTACTGAAAGAAATCATTTATGATTGGTCCATTTCGAGTGTTGGTCATTTGGATTGTTAATCTTAGGTTTAATATTAAGTTTAGAAATCTCTTTTGAAACCTTCATCTTTTGTTATTTCTTTGATTATTGGGTTAAATTTAGGATTGAAGTATCATCATATTGTTAGATCTGATAAATTGAGATTCAATATTTTGCTTGTAGTAAGGTCCCATGTTGATTACCAACATTTTCACATTTATCACTGAGTTGTTTATGCATTGCCAAGACCTGAAATTAGGTGACCTTGGGTTATCTCTTGAGGCTTATTGATAGAGATTTTACCTTTCAAGTGAGATAGGATATTATATTCATTCGAAGTTGTTGTATAGAAAAACATCATCACAGGATTGAAGATGAGTCTAGAGAATCCTTGAACCTGATGGGAAAGGGAGACATTAATAAGCTTTCCTTGGATGACATTGTGGAGATCTATAGAAACTACTCTAGAACTAGAGTGGGGACTCAAAACTCCAAGAGGAACAAGACTCACACCACTGATGTATCCGAAGTAATGGAAGAATTGGCTAACATGAAGATTGATCTGCTACTACATCTTAACATGCAAGGAGAAAAGAGGACCACTGAACCTTTTTCAATTTATTGTTCCAAATGTAGGGGAAAACACCTTTTGAGGGAATGCCCATTAAATCAGGTTGAAATTTGTGAGATTTGTGAAAAACCACATCCAACTAGTTCTTGCAATCTTTTGGCAGGAATAAAGAACAATATCAAAAAACCACTAGTAATTGAGGAAGAGCTCTATTACATCGTCCAAAGACCTCAGAACCAAGGGTATAACACAAGTCCAAGACAATATGGTTCACAATCAAATTGGAATCAAAATCCATGGCATAACCAAAATCAATGGACCCCACAATATCAGCCACAACCCCAACCAACATATTGGGGACAACCAGAGTGGATGAATCCCCAATGGAACCAATCCTAGTGGTAGTCTAACCAGCAACCACAATGGAAAGAAAATCAATCCTCATGGCAGCAGAACTAAAACAAATTCCAACCATGGCAGAATCAGGGACAAAAATGACCATGGGTACAAACACCTCTGGCCCTTAATGCCCCCAATGCTTCCAATGATCAAGTGAATCAACCCCAAATTCTAGCTCAACTGGTTTCCAATCCAAAAAACACATGAACTGATACAAACAACCCAAATGTAAATGTGGTATATGTTAGTGACATTCAGCTGCGAAGTAAAAATGTACAAACTACACCAGCCAAGACAATTCCAGAAGGAGAGGAAGAAAACATAGAACAAACTGTTGAATAAGCTCCCTATCCTGAGAAATTTCATGAAGAGAAAACTATTCCTCAAACCTCTTCCCCTCCCTACATGAATGTAATCAATTCACAACTTCTTAGAGAGTTGAAAAAGATTAACATTGAGATACCTTTGTTACAAGAAATAAAGGATATACCAGAGATCAATCAGTTAGTAAAATACTTTTGCATGAAGACACCAAGAAGGAAAAATAAAATTCCTTCAACAATTCAAGTAGGGACTAAAATTACTGATGTGTTATCTAGAAGAATGCTTCCACAGAAATATAATGATCCTGGTAGCCCTGTCATAACACTGAGTATAAATGGAATTGAAATACCAAATGTCCTGATTGACTTAGGAGATGCCATAAATGTCATTACATCTGATATAGTCAAAAAGCTGGGAATGACAACAATTCAACCAACAACAATTGTTCTGTAGTTGGCCGATCAATCAACTACAAAACTAGAAGGTATTATTGAAGAAATCATGGTCACAATTGATACATGGGATTACCTAGTCAAATTTTTGGTTCTCAAAGCCAGAAGGAAAGATTCTAGATACCCAATCATATTAGGCAGACCATGGTTGGCTACCGCTGCAACCTTAATAGACTGTAGATTAGGAAGCATGATAATCACTAATGGATAAAAACAAAAAGAATTGTCACTTTATCCACCTACACAACCATCACTTCAAACAAACACTCAACTTTGGGTGGATGAGGATTTAGATTCGGAAGGTGATGGTATTGTGGAATTAGCAATGGTAACCATAAGCGAACATATCTAGGAATGTGAAGAACAAGAGATAACTTCATAAAGTGAACAAGATAATTGTCAAACAACATTGTTGCCCTCTGAATACTCTTGTTGAAGAATCAGTAAATTCTAAAATAGACATAAAGGAGATTACAGTCGCAGGAGATAAACCCCTTAATATCAATTCAACCTTATCCCTAATGCAAGAGGTAAAATTGAAATAAATTTTAGAAAAATAAACTGCAGCATTTGCTTGGGAATATACTAATATGAGAGGTATCCATCCTTCAATCTATAGTCATCACATCTACACAGAAGATGTCAGACCAATAAGACAAGGACAAAGTTGAATTAATCTTGTTCTTCGTGACATTGTAAAAAAAGAAATTGAGAAGTTGCTTAACGTGGGATTCATATACCCAATATCTGATAGTCAGTGGGTCTCTCCACTAGTTATAGTTCCAAAGAAAAATGGTAAATGGTGATTCTGCATAGACTATAGAGAATTGAATAAGGCCACTAAAAATGACCATTTCCTATTGCCATTTATCGACCAGGTACTAGACAATCTAGCGGGCAACAACTACTTCTCATTTCTTGATGGCTTTAGTGGATATAACCAAATCCAAGTAGCCCCTGAAGATCAAGACAAAACTACCTTTACCTATCCTTGGGGTACGTATGCATATACAGTATTACCATTTGGACTATGCAATGCACTTGCGACATTTCAAAGAGCGGTATTTGCAATATTTGCATATTTCACCACTTCATGTGTAGAAATCTATATGGATGACTTTACAGTCCATGCTAAAACATATGATGAAGCATTAAAAAACCTAGAAAAGGTTTTACAATGTTGCAAAGATCATAGGTTATCACTCAATCATGAGAAAATTTCCATTATGATGATAGAGGGAATTGTTTTGGGACATCACATCTCAAAAGAGGGGATAAAGGTTGATCCCAAGAAGGTTGAGATCATATAGAACATTGAAATCCCTAAGAACCAAATTGGAGTAAGAAGTTTTCTTGGGAATGCAGGGTATTACATAAGATTTATAGAAGGATTTAGTAAAATAGCATCACCACTATTCACCTTGCTCAAAAAAGAAGAAGAATTTATATGGACAGAGGATTGTCAGAAATCCTTTGAAACAATTAAGATAGCTCTAACAAATTCACCCATTATCAAAGAACTAGTTTGGGGAGAGCCTTTTCACATACATGTAGATGCATCTAATTTGGCCATTGGTGTAGTATTAGGACAACAAGATGAAAATGATGCCATACATGCGATTTACTATGTTAGCAAAAACTTAAATCCTGCTGAAAGAAACTACACAACATAAAAGGAATTTTTAGCTGTAGTATATGCAATAAATAAATTCAGATATTATATTACAGGCTATAAAATCTACATACATACGGACCATGCTACAATCAGATATCTAATGAATAAAGCAATGGTAGGTGGACGCATTATCAGATGATTACTTTTATTGCAAGAATTTGATGTAACTATCGTTGATAAGCTTGGAAAGGACAATGTTGTTGCTGACTATCTTTCCATAATTGTTTTACATGATAACCAAGAACCAGTGGATGATGCATTTCTAGATGAACACGTATTTGCTATATCAGTTCATCCACCATGGTTTGCTGATTTGGAAAATTACCTTGTTACAGGAAAATTTCCAAGTCAATTCAGTAATAAGCAAAAAAAGAGGTTAATCCATGATAGTTCCATATTTCAATGGATTAATGGTCTTCTATTTAAATTATGTCCTGACCATGTTTTAAGTAGATGTGTAACAGAATTGGAAGTTTATGATGTAGTGCATGCTTGCCATCATGAACCTGAAGGAGGACACTTTTCAGTTGTAAGAACAGTTCACAAAATCTTGGGGGTTGGCTACTTTTGGCCAATGATGACAAAAGATGCAACATTATTTGTCAGACACTATGATGAGTGCCAAAGAATGGGGATGCATACATCCATGGAGATGTCGATGCAGCCACAAATAGCCCTTGAACCATTTGAAAAGTGGGGAATCAACTTTGTGGGACCAATAGATCCACCTTCTAGGGGTCAGAGATATATCCTTGTTTTTACCAATTATACAAAAAAAATGGGCTGAGGTGAAGGCACTACTAGCAGCAAAAGAAGATAAAGTTGCAGAATTTCTATACAAGAAAATACTCCAATGGTTTGGTGCACCCAGAAAAATTGTTTCAGATCAGAGGCCACAATTTGTGTCAACAATGATGGAAGCATTTTTATAGAGGTACCCAATAACTCAGAAAATCTTCACCTTATCACCCATAGGTGAATGGACAAGTAGAGGTCACAAATAGAGAATTAGAGAATATTCTAACAAAAATAGTTTCTTTAAAGAAAACATATTGGGTAGATTGGCTAGATGAAGCAGTTTGGGCCTTTAACACCACGTGGAAAACAACGACTGGGTTATCTCCATATGAACTTGTGTATGGAAAGAAACTAGTCATGCCAATTGAATTTTAGTTGAAAACATTAAAGAAAATAGTAGAAGTTGGAATTGACCTGCCAGAAGTAGAGAAAAATAGAATTTTGTAGCTTAATAAACTTGAAAAAATGAGAATGGAGGCACTTCAGCATACATAAGTAATTCAAAAGAAAAGGAAGGAATGGCACAATAAACATATTGTGTCCAAACAATTTAGAAAGGGAGATTGGGCACTATTATTTGACTCCAAATTTGAAGAGTTTAAAGGAAAGTTCCATACTAGATGGCTGGGACCTTATGAGATACAACAAGTGTTTGAGAATAGAGTTGTCCAGTTAGTTCTGATTGATGGAGAGAAAAGAGTCATGTTAGTTAATGGTCATCGACTTAAGGCTTACCATAAGCCAACAATAAAGGAGAAATTTCTAGATAAAGTGCAATACAGAGTTGAACATTTTCTCATGGAATATATCTCTTCCATGAGAGATCTTTGAACTGTTGAAGAAGGCACAAATAAACAAGGTAAATTGAAAACCAGTAATTGGTGATTTACCTTGAGAAAATGGAAGTAAATTGAAAACTAGCAAATGGTGGTTTACTTTCAAAAAAATAAAATAAAAAAATAAAAAATTGATGACTGGAAACTAGAAATGTCGGTCTATCTAAGTTAATTTATGCAAGCTTCTGAAGGCTCCTAAAGAACCCCTCAAAATATCCTAAAGGCACCTAAAGATCTTGAAGACTAAAGACTCTGAAGACTTTGTCTTTGCTCGAAAGCTCTTGAAGACTCCTAAAATTCCAAGCTCCTAAGAGCTCCTGAAGACTCTTGATGAACTCTTGAAGGCTCCTGAAGAGCTCAAAGGCTTGAAATAAATTAAGGTGTACATTTAATGTGAAGTTTGTTTTCAAAATCATTTTCTAAGGTAGTTAGACTAATTTAAATTAGGTAAATATTTATGAATCTAGACATCTCCGCCACAATGTTAATTAAATGATAATAATAATTCCACTTATAATCATTTCAAAAAGTGGTAGATTGTTAGAATAAGGAATGATGTGACATGGATGATTTCAGTCGAGGACAACAGATCTCTTCATGATTCAGTTATCTTTTCAAAAATCCTCCCAAGTATATGATGACATGTGTAATGAATGTCACCAACCTTGCGAATTGAATTGCAAGTTTCAAGTTGTGGCATGCGAATCATTCGGAGCAATAAGGAATTAAATGCAGGCTATTAATGGCATGTTATGTCATTTTCAAAATTGGCTGCTCCCAAATCAAGAAACAAATTATTCCACACCTTTTTGGTAAGTAATTCAGACTGCCAGTTGAAGTCTGCCAGTGAAGTTTGCCATTTTTGACAGAGAAAGATGGGGAATAAGAGAAATTCTGAACCAGATAACTTCAATCTTGATTTAGAGACCAAAAGATTGTTTGAAGAAGC
>VDFB02017456.1:0-14361 GCA_007258455.2 Sequoia sempervirens
AATTAAATACTATTATCAAAAGTATAGATAATTAAGATAATCAATTTATAAGAAACATATAAAATATAATATCATAAAATAAAATATTAATAAATATAGAAATTGATATAAAACAAAAATATAAATAATATATTATAATTATAATAATATAAACAGCTCTGAGCACAATGGATATTATAATATAAATATTGTAAATCATAAAAGAAATAATATTAAATAAACAAATATAAAATATCAAAATATAAAAGTAATCTCCAAAAAAATAAAGGATTTAAATAAGTAATAAAAGAATACTTGACCATTTGAATGGCTGTCCGATATATAGGACATCTTTTGGGATTACAGCAGGGGGCATGAAGAGGGAATTATAAGAAAAGGAATACGATGAAAGAAAAGGATAAAAAGGAAATAGCCTGAGGATAGATCTTCCGGGGGAATTGTGGGAGAACGGCTGGATAGGAGAGGACGTGGCTGGATAGGGAAGGAAGAGAGGAAGAAGAATGGAGTAAGAATTAAATTAGTGTCTCCATCTGGAAGAAATTTAGGGCGCCGCCCCTGCAATTCCTATATATTGGGAGTTATTGAAGTCATCATTTATATTCTGGTTGTCTCTAACTTTATTACATAAATTATCCTGAAGCCGGCTTGAAAGGAACGCCATCACTATGAAGACTAAGGACCTAAAGCCAAGTTTGATCTTGTTTGATGCATCCAAGTAGGAGGCGTTTTGCGTAGGAGGAGGACAGTAAGACTGAAAGCTGGGAAAAGCTATTTAAATTGCATTACCTTGTCGGAAGCTGCTCGGAAGTCATATAATTTCTACACCGCTGCATTGAGACACTATCGGGCCACAATTATAATATATGTTTCACTAAATCTTTACGGAAGGACGTCATCTGGAGCAAGGACGGTAGTAGCTGAGTTGATTCATGGATGAGTTCGATTGAATTTGATGCTTTGCCAAGCGCTGTTACAGTAGCTCTTTAGTAAATAAATAATGATCATCTCTGTAAGCCGCTACTTATTGGCATATTGAACATTTGTTGAAGTCGGTTAGAGGTGATAGTGTCGGCACTATAATTGGTTTGAAGTCATTGCAATGTTATAATACGGAAATGAAGTTTTGTTTATGAAGTATTGGACGAATTACCTTTTGCTGTAGCTGCAATCTTCATAGGTCTACAGTCATATATTTTGTATTGGAGAAGCTTGTAGAATGCAGATCCGTATGTAAAAGTGAGTGATTAAGATAAAAAGAAGTATCACATACACAACAGCATATGAGGACCAGAACCTGAGGGTTTATTTGCAGATATCTATGAAGAAATTGCGGAAAGATCTTAATAGTAAATTTGTAACCAGATTTATTACAGACTTATAAAAGGGATCATGGGCAGTATATATGAAATTCAGAGAAGGCAAGAATACAGATTTAAGAAGGAATGAGTGATAAATGTGAATTGGAAACAATCCAAGAGAGAGAGATATATATGCAGAGAAGCAGCAGATTGTAAATGTCATGCCCAAAATTTTACGCTAGAAAACTCAACAATTTTTTTTTTCTTGTTGCGCCACCCTTATTATTGATGGTGCAATAATTAACATTTCTATTACTATTATTAATGTAGTGTATTAAAATCGTTTGAAATACTATTGCCTACATTGACATTGATATTTGTGACACACTTAAGACTGTGAAATTTGATGTGGGCTACCACGCACACCCATTAATAAACACCAGATTGACACTACAATTATTTGACATGATAACACCACCTTCTCGATAACGACTGTCACACTAATTTGATCATTAGTCTCAATGTTAATATTATTCGTATGTTAACTAGTTTATTTTAAAACAATGCACATGGTCATTTCTTAAGTGGTTACCATTTTTCTTTTTTATAAACTCATTTATAATTAAGTTTCATTTGAACATAGATTATTATCCATTTGAGTCTCAATATTTATAACGTTCTAGAAAGTATAACTGACATTAATATTGCTTTATTTGTTTAATGTCCTTTGGATTACTTCATAGTAAAAAGAAGCATCACTAATAATATTGCCACTATTTTAATTGTTATTGATAAAAGATGTTAATTTAATAATTGTTACTCCTTACCAAGTTTGACAAGGTGAAACCATCTGTACCGTAAAGCTTACAATGGACTAAATGGATTGACTCGCCACCAACTAGACTGCCATTTCCTGGAGTAGTTAATGCCTCATTTATGGATGCTCCTGAGCTGCAGGGAATCTATACGATTTAGGAAGGAACAGTCAGAAATACCGTGTGATATTTCATTTTATTTGTTTATTTATTTTAATCCAGATCTGCTTACCTCGTAACCATAGGTTTAAGGCAGGAGGTTCTAGATTGACTTAAGGCTGGTGAAATATTAGGGTGACAAAAGGGCTTACATTCCAAAAATTTCTCAAACGCATCCCCTCCTTATTTGCTTATTTTAATTTTACCATACAGGTTATAGTTTTATACCTCCTACTCCTTTGGGTTGGAGCCACCATCAGAGGGTCTTAGTGCCTGGCAGAGTTAGTACTTGAGAAATTAGGAGCTGAACTAGAATCATAGGGTTTCATCTCAAGCCTGACAAAGTGCTTGAATGCTCCCAAAAGTACTAGGGTCCTCAACCTCCTTTAAGCCCCTTTTTTTCTCACACATTTAGTATCTGCATTTCGTTATTGACAAATCAGTTCAATGCTTGGATAGAAAGCTTCAAGATTTTCTTGCTTGGGCAGCAGAACTTAGTTGAGTTTTTTTCTTTTTCTTTTAACAAGTTTTGATTATGCTATGCCTTTATCCGTCTTATTCCTACGCAGCAGGCGAGCATATAATGAACAGGAACTTTTATAGAAAATATTTGTTCTTATATTCTAAGATATATATGTTTGGTTTTAGTTCATTGCACTTCTGAATAGGAGAGTTGGGCCTTCTCCTTGGGTCAGCCTGTGTGGGGCTCGACCTTCTCACACAGCTGCGTTTCCAAATGGGGTTTCTTTATTTTTTTAAAGTTTATATATATATATATATATATATTTTACACAAATTCATTATCAAGAGCACAAAACAACACCTTTTCCCGAAGGTATACATCTAAACCTATCATTTCATTATGAAGAATTACCAAATCCTTTCAGCAATTGCAAGATGTTCAAAACATGGCCATTTTTCGAACTTTCATTTACACACAAATCCAACATCTATATTTGCAAATAAATTCTTTCAAGGGAACTCATAATGTTAATTGTTCCAACACAACCTTAAGATGAAGGCAATAAGAATTGAACTTGAACACTCTTCCCCACAAATTGTAAAGAATACATAACAATGAATAAGTCTTGCTCTCCACCCTACCATAATGGCATCATGGAGCCATGTGGGCTCTAGACATACCCCCGAGCAAGGAATTCTTTAAGCTCCACAATGATAAATGGAGTCTTTTCTCTTCTTTTCCTTTTTTACAAGGGATAAAACTAAAATAGCACCAATTTCATGCATCTAGTTCTCTACATTCTATTTTCAACCATAATCCATACACTATACTATTTTCTTATAGCCAATAACAAGGGTAAATGGAAAAAGGAAGAACTTAGCTCTTTTCTTTTAGATGAAGAAATTCATTCTTTTATCCTTCCTTTCCCTCTAAGCCAAGCCATCTTGATCACTATCTGTCCAAAAGGGCTCCTCCTCTCATCTTCTCATTCTTCCTACCATCTTCACTAAAGTTCTCCCAAAAGGAGAAGTGGGCAACAACCCCTTCATCCTTCCTCTCCAAGATATATAGGAGCCTCAAGTTCAAACCCTACCTTTCTCTCAAAACTCGTCACCCATCATTATGAGGTCTTTTCAGGGGTTAAGTCATGTCCTAGGGGCACTATATCATGCCCATTTGGTCCCTACCTCTAAGGTATAGACCCTAAGGGGTCTATTTTTGCACCTTAACCAAAAAAAATTGACCAACAACTCACTTTAAAAGCCCATTCAAGGGTCTATCCGAGTTTCAACCTTAGCCCTAGGTTTCCCAAGACCTAATTCCTCCTTACACCTTCATGAATCACAATTAAATGCTTTTACAACTTTAGTCTCCAAATACATTAACTCTACTCATTTTTAGGTCCCAAATGAGGTCAAATATATATCCTCAAGAAGAAGTCTTTTGATTTGCTCTCGATGGTTCTCCCTCCTCATGCTAACATCATCACCTTCCTGCACATTACCAGCACGATCATAAGTAACAATTGTATATCACATTAATCCGATAGCAGAGTATTCTAAACTTTAACTATATAAGGATCCATTTAAAATTTCTATTTGTATCCTATCTAGTATACGAGTGCATTCCACTCTTTTGGTGGCGACAATAAAACATAATATCAAAACGGAATGCAAGAATAATGCCAAAAGATCACTTTATTTATCATCACAATATATTTAATCATCAATTCAAGAAAATCATATAACCAATTAAGGTTGTATTAAGTAAATACAAGGCGGGGTCTTACAGTAAATAAGTATGAATATATATAAGATAAATAAGAATACCAATCAAATATAAATTAGGAAATACCTATATATACATATCATTAGAAGAGGGAATTTATATAAAGTCTGAATTAGGAAATTGTGGGTGCAAATTAAGGCATTCCCAAAAGGGGACATTATAGGCATCCTTGGGAAGTATGAAGCATAGTTTACATACTTGGACTCAAAGAGTACTTGACAAGCTTAAAATTTTCGACTTGGCAAATACTTGGCAACTTAAAAATTAGTAAAATTTCTTATAAAAGCACTTACTAAATACAATTCTATTAGGAATAGAAAAAAGGTACTTATTTTGATGAGCCATCCGACGTTGAAGAAGTGGAGATTGAAGGGCACAATAAATCAAATATAGAATATTAAATGAGGAATGAAAATTTATAAATAACCATCAAAATCTTGTGATTTTGAATCCAGATATGCAAAGATGATTGCGGCATTTTGGTTATTGTTTGGATAGGTGGAAGAATTCCTTAATGAAATTTTGTGGAGGCCCGTGGGGTGCTTACAAATATGGAGATATCAAGTGGTAAGGGATTGCAAAATTACAAGGGACATTGGACAATGCGGAAATTTAAAGTTTTCCCAGATATCTATGAATATTCCAAAATGAGTGGTGATCAATGTAATTTGCAAAAATACGAAGGTACCTTGGTCATGCGAAACTTTGATGATGCTTTGAATTTGTAGAGATTTCAAGCATCCTAGACAGTGTGGAAATATGAATTGCCCTTCCGGATCGCGTTGAAAATCAAGTTCCGGTAACTGCTTTGCAGCACCTCGATGCAGTGAAAAGCCCTTAACTAATCCACAAACACAAAACCTGCAAGTATGAAATGTGGAAGGAAAATTCTGGTGAGGTGGTTTTATTTCATGAGTGTCTTCTTGCAAAATATTTGGCGAAAGTGAATATGGAACTGAAAGAGTAAAGCCGTGCACCACCATGGTGAAAATGCATGGACACCGTCGCGGCCCCGTGAAGTAACCGCAGCATGTAATCTATGGGTGCAGCGGATAGAACTCCTTCTGTTTACTGGAATGGAAAATGAAAAATGGATGGATTCAGTTGTTTAAGAAGGTGGAGGAAAAGCCATTATGGAAAGTAGTGCATTAAATAAAGAATATTTCCCAAGGTCAATCCAGGAGTAAATAAAATAGAGCATTAAAGACCATATTCAGTGGATGATATCCCTATGTTCCATCGAGTATCCTCACCCCGCACAGCCTGGCGATGTGATGGGGATGAAACATCACTCCACTGCCTTGCCATTTCCACCTGCAGGAAAGATGTCCCTGAGATGTCTCTGCCAAAGCAGGGTATGTGTCCCTTGCAGGGGATGTTGGAGGGGGACTCCCTATGTCTCTTGGACAGCTAGGGGGTACCTGGCTGCCCCTAACCATCCAGGGGACGCTAGGGAATCCCCACACTGAACAATGTTTCTCTATGTCATGATAATTATTTTGATTTGTGTCAAAAATTTGAACAGATAAACAACATGATGGTATGTACATATGGTTGACCTTGGAAGAATAAAGTTATATTTACACAGTATTGAGGCAAATTAGATTATTAAAACAACTGTTATTATTTTTGTTTACTTAGATTCATTCTCTTATCTTAACTTAAGGAAGTTAGTGATCAAACATTTCTTAATTCATACATCACAGACACCTTGGGCTTAGTAAGGAGTGGAGGATGGTGGATTTTATCATGTTTTCATATATATTTGAGTTTCTGCTGACTTCTGTAAGGAGTTTCTTAAAATAGCGAAGAAAATGAATAAAATGTTTAAAAAATGACAATATTTCTGTCTCTATCTGTGGAGCCTTTATCACTTAGACTGGCCAGATTCCCCAGCTTCACCGATAGTTCTCTAAAGGCTGAAGATTTGGTCAGAAATAATGGGGATTTTGTGTTGGAGAAAGTATAGGAATCATGGGGAAGACTTATAATTATAATAATATAATATATTTATTATTAAGTAGTTTAATTTATAAATATATATTAATAAATAGTGAAATTATACATACACACATGTATGTGTATATAACCACATATATATTATATTTGTGCTGCTAGCCACCATTCCCCCATTCTGAAACTCTGTGGAACATAGGATATCCCAAAATAATTACCACAAAATGTGATGAATTTATTATAGTGAAGATTATTCACGTACGTAGAACACCCCATTTATTTTGTGGACAAGTATAATGATAAATATGAAATGTACAAATAATGTTTGTGTAATGATTATTTACAATAATTGAAAACTGTAATACCTAAAGCTTAAGTATCACTTGTAAGGAGTCCGGACAATTAACCAGCTATATTCTTCACCGCAAGCAACTATCTTAAGATACATTACTATGAACAACTTATTCATTTGGGTAATAATTAAAAAAAAAACAGCTTAACTTCAATTACAGTTATTTGAGCATGGCTTAATTTCAACACCTTTATTATTGCTAGATATTTTTTATTGTTTTTGGTAATGCTCTTCTCTAAAGACCTTTAACTTGTCTGTAGTAGTCAGCAGATCATCAGATTTAGCGGTCACTCCTCCTTTGCCCAGTGTGATTATTTGAATTTTGCTAGAGCCAGTATAGAGACAACTTGCAGAGCCATGACCAATTTTATTTGGCTCAAGTAGTTAGATCATTGTAAATATGGTGCATTTTCTTCAATATTGAAATAACAAAAACAAACTAAGTGATCAGTGCGTTAATGTTTTTGGTTGAAGAAATTGAAGTATGATAAATGTAGATACAAGAGCTTAGCAATTCATTGGTATATTTGAAATGTTTTGCAGTTCCCATTTGGCGCTAAAGTACATGAAGTTCCTATGCTCAGATCTCAGAGGAATGATTTTATACCACCTCGAGAATTTACACGGGTGATCAGGTAAGGATTAAAATTGCAACATAACATCTATTTAAACAAAATTTCTGTATTTTTAATCTTTGAATATGTTGAACCCTGTCCTAGATATTCATATCCATGTTGAAGCTTGAGCTGTTTGAGCACCAGAGATCACTTTTTCTTTTAATTTTTATAATAAATCTTCATTTAAACATAGCTGTAAATACTAATGTGTAACAGTCAAAAGTGGTATTCCAAGAGACGAAGACTTTATACTAACTACAGATAGTTCAAGGTCTAAACTGCAATTTTTTCATTATACTGTATGAGCAGTCTGCACATTTCAGTTTTGATATATGAAGCAATATAAAAAAATGAAGAATGCTTAAAGCCTAAAATGATCGAAGCAGGGGCTCAATTGCGACCGTAAAAAGATTTTCCGGAAGTCTCATGGGTAGCTCCTAAAGTAACTCTCAATCCTCAGATGATTCACAATTTCCAAAATAACATTTGATTTTATATAGTGGTTGGCTAGAGGATTGGATCACGCGAAACATGGTTGAAAACAGGCATCATGGGGACTTATGTGATTGTAAACGATGGAGTTGATAATGTTTTGAAGATTCAAAACACAAACTGGGGCAGGGCCTTACTGGGGCAGGGCCTTACTGAGCCAGAAACTTATAATATTGATAGAACTTGCCATCCAGGTAAATAATCATATTTGAGTCCTCAACATCTAAAGATTCTACACATAGAAAATGAAAAGAGTGGGCTGGTAAAGTCCAACATAGTGAATCCTGAGCCTTAGCAAAATTATTATGTTATGGTCAGTATTATAAGCTAGGACTACCTTGCCTTGTGCATTATGAAAAATCTCCTTGACCTTGTTACCCTTGAGTTACTAAGGTTGGATCCATCAAAGTTATGCTTGGTGAGAGGTGATTCTCAAGGACCAAGGGTAGTGGATGGATAACCAATTTTGGAAAGATGCACTTGTAAGGTATATCCATTTTTTGGAAGATAGCCAGGTTGAAGTTTGAACATATTGGAAACTGAGAAGATTAATCTTGGCCATGGCTAGTGAGGTCAACATGACATTACTAAAAAATTTCTTAAGGAGATGAGATGGAAAGTAGGCATTATCCCTTCTGGAAAAAAAATGAGTTTGGCACATCTTTAGCAAGGGCCTTATCTCTAGCAGAGAAGATTACCATATCTTTCAGCTCTTGTTCAGACACTGAAGGTGAGAGTGTCATTGTCCTTAGAAGAAATCAAAAGATGGTATGTGTGAAAAACCCTCAGCCTGCGATGAATCCTTGTTCTCATCAGATTCAGAGAGTAAAGGATGGAAGGAAGCAGTAACCAGTCGTATCTAGAACAATTTGGTGATGTTTTCCAAAACCTGCCTATCTTATAGTTCGAGGAAAGGAACAGAATCTATATATTGGTGGTTGACATATTTGAATCACCTTCCTGGATCCAAATTGTCTTGGATTTCTGTCTCCAATAGGATTTCTTCTTTTGCTGCAAATAAGAGAGATTTGATATAAGCTGCTGTTCTTGGATATCCAAACTGGACAGGAAGCCATGTTTCAGAATGTGTTGCTGCAGCTGTCTTAGCTGTTCTATCACTCTCACTAATTGCTTGAAAATATCCCTTCAAACCATCTTGTTGAAAAACATCAAATAGTCTTCTTAAAAATTCAGCTACTTATGAGTTCTTACAGAGGGAACCCAATGCCTAATAGGTGCTTCTGCCACCATTTCTGGATTAAGACAGAACCATGGGTGCTTAATCCTTATTTTTTAAGTCTAAGAGAAGATATGTGGGCTTGAGTTTCAGGAGAGCACGAGAAATCTATGCCAATGATTGGTCAATATGGAGTTGGAGAAATAAAGTTGAAATATGTCTGTGCAAATGAACCCAAAGAACCTATCCAAACTTTTAAGAAATATACCTATGTCCTTTTGGCAATTGTACCAAGTGCAAGTGCCTTGAACAAAATCCAGAACAATCAGTCTGTGAGATTCATTAAAGTTATGAAGCAGCTCAGCTTGATGAGGTTTGAAGCTCAGAAATCCCTTCTTCTCAGCAACAGATATAATCATATTCAAATCTCCTCTGTCAATAATAAATAGATTGTGTACAGACTACAGATATATTTCAATAAAGGGACATACATTTGAAATCATTTTGAGAGAATAGCAAACCTACTTTCTGGTGAATTTTTCACTACCATTTTCTTTTGAGTGATGAAATTTGCAGAAGGTTGTTCAACTTTTGTTTTTGTCACTTCTATGAGTGAAAACTGGAGAACCTAAGTTGATGGTGTCCATGAGTAGCCCAAAAGTGTGCTAGTTACATCATGTGACATGAAGATTTGATAACCTATGTTGATTGGACCCATGAGCAACCCAAAAGTGTGTTGAAGCATGCATTGAATAACCCGACTTTCTGTCAAGATGAAAATGTGAACTTGTCATCTACAATGGTGTCAAATGAAGACACATGTCAACACATTAAAAATTGCTCCAGTGGTAGGAAAAACTATTTCAAAAATGAAGATATATGAGGATCTTGCTCCATGCATAGATGTCAAAAACCAAAATGAAGCATGCAATCTTAGGTGTTGAGCTGAACGTGAGATGTTGCAGCAATATGTTGTAATGAGAAATCCTCAATAGGTAATTGAGAAGTCTTTAAGTACCATGATCAAAGAACTTGAAATCTTGATTTTTCTCCAAGTACCATGTTTGAAGAACTTGAAATATGAATCTTGATGTGCCCCTCCCCGTGTAAGATGAGAGTGGAGAGCTGCTGCAAAGGCGCCCCTTGGAAGGAGAACAACATATATGGACCTGTATATAATGCAACACTCAATGATGCTCTCTCGGGTTTTCATCATGAGTCTCCATTAAGCTATCCTTTTTAGGTTTTCAACTTAATAGGAAGAGTTTGTAAGCCTCATTTTGGGCTTTCAACTTACAACTCAAGTGCAAAAATATGATCAACTGGAAGCAATATCCATGGTCTCAAAGAAATTGTATCAAGTTGCATATTTGGCAGTCTCAATGTGCTCATTATCAATATCCCAATGGGAAATTACAGGTACAAAAAATTACTGCTCTTATCAACAGCAAAGAGATTGACAGCATAATTATCCTCTATGGGTATTAGTACAACTCTACAATTTTCTTAGTAGGTTGTTGCTTGATAGTACAAGTATCAATATTAGTATCTGCAATGCCTAGCTCATTATCTCTTGGATTGATAGCAACATCCACATTAGGAATAGACAAGCTCAACATGCAATGTCCCCATTTTTATCACTATGCTTTCCAGTGACTGTTAGCCTATTCTCAGATGCTTGTAGGCTAGTTAGTGGCAGAATTAGGGTTTCCCATTTTCTAGGAGGCTTATTTTGTGGATTTAGGGGTTTTTATGCAAGAGTTTGGTGCGGCCTCTGGCTCCTTGGTTTTCGCAGGAAGATCCGATCCGATCCGAGTTCAACGACTGATCACCGATGATTTGTTGATCGACCGGTTTACTTTGTCCTGATTTGCTCTTGGCAAGTCTCAAAGAGTTTAAGTAATTCTCATGCTGGATGCCTAGTTTGGAGGAATATTTGATTATTTATAAAGTATTTCACTAAATTATATTTTGACGCCTATGTTGAGATATATTTGCATTTTTGATAAATTATTATTCCTCATGTTTTGGACACTCAAGTCAAGGAGTCAAAGACGCAACTCAATGCAATTTGGATGGTGAATGCGAATTTCATTTTGGGCACCCTAATTGGAGGGAAAAGAAGATTTGAATTGGAGTTGAGAAAAAAGTTATAAATATGAGGTCTTGGCTTCATTTTTTGGATCATTCATCGAAAATATAACGAATTGTTGCTGAATTTTCTACAGACCCTTGCTTCGAGGAATGCATACCTCCTAGCACCCTTGGTTTTGTGCTTGCAAGATAGAACCTAGCTAAGTTTGTGACTGTTCTTTACATTGAAGAACATATTGAGCCTATTGAGATGAAGATTTATGAAGTTTTCTGAATTTTTGAGTTGTTTTGACTTGGCTGGAAACACCTTTTTGTTCATTGCTCCTTGCATGAATTTTTGCTAGTTCTGGGTATTGGTCCTATATTTTAGTCTACCTTGGGTGCCCCTTCTTGCAAAGTTCAGATTTTTTGGTGAGCTCTTGGATTTTATCTTGTTGGTCACCCATTTTTGGAGGTTATACCTTCTTTATGGCTGCATTGGGAAGCGTGCATACATAAATCATTGTTGTTTGGAGGTGTTTCTCAGCTTGAACTTGATCGCCCACCTTCCAACTCTCATTTGCTTTCAATTTCAGATCAAAGGAGGAGTTGGAGTAAGATATGAGCATTTTAGTGAATTTGGTATTTGCTAGTTAGGTTTTCTGTTTGCTGCTATTTTATATCAGACCTGATATTCTCCATCTATTCTTTGTATTTCCAGTTGATTATCATGTATTTGATAGTGGAGATGGTTGCCTAACATGTTGATGATCTATTTCTATGTATATCTCCTTTCTATTGCAGCTGAAGCTATACTTTGTAACGTTGACTATCAGTAGTACTAATCAGCTTTTTTACCTTTTGCACTTTACCTCTTGTATTCCCACTATTAGTGGAAGAGACTGGCCTCGCCATCTTATATTTCAGTTTTGTGCTTTACTCATTCCCACCGTTTGGTGGAAGAGACAGGCCTCGCCGTCTATTACTTTCAACACTTTACTTTTATGCACTGCTCGTTGAAAAGCAGAAGGGGTGACTAGCCACCTAGACATTTACTTTCAGTACTTTGTATTACACTCTCGCTGAATAAGTGGTCGAGTTGCATTGCATTCATAGTTGATCGGCTGAGCCATCTTCATAGTGTAATTCATGCTTTCAGTTCTTTTCAACTAACAATCCCCTTTGCACTGTATGCTCTCACCTTGCCCTCACTAGGATTTGGGTGATCAGAAAGTGAAGGGTTACTTTCAGCTAGATTATCTTGATTATCTAATGTTAACGGGTGAAATTGTTGTGGAAAAATTGGAAAAAATTATAAAGGGATATTTCAATGGTATGAGAGCTCAAGTTCCTGCTATCCTATTGGGAGAACAAAAATAAATTGGAGTTGCCACAATGGAATTCAGTAGAGATGTCGAACAGTTCAAGAGGCAATGTGAACATGAGGCTTCCCTACTCCATGTGGAATATCATAACATGACAGATGAGTTTAAGAACTTAGTTCCTTTTGATTCCTTCTTGAATTGTGTGGTGATTTTGAAACTTGAAAAAATGGTTGTGGTCAACTACATCAAGAAAATGATAAAAAAAGAAGCAAAACATGCCATGGATGAAGAGTCAGGGAAGGAAGAAGTGTCTGTTTGTGGGCTGCAACCCACAAGTAAGCATGTTGGAGAGATAAATCAGTCAACAAGTTTGGGAGATGGCACAAGCAAGGTGCACATGACACATCAGAATGACCATGAGTTTGAAGAAGAAACCTTGACATATGAGGAGTGTGTGTTAGAGCCCCAAAATACTCCGTCGGACTTGCCTATGACTGGAGGTAATGAAGATTGGTTGGGTGAAAAGAACAAAACAACAATCTTGAATCCTAATGTGGATTCAACCAATGAAAGTCTTGAGACTAATGACTTTACAGAAGATGTTAGTAGAACTATTGTGTGGGTTGAGTTTGCTAAAGAAGAGCATGTAAGGATAATTTGGGTGGCGTCATTGAACCAACTTATAACCATTACCTTAGTGATGATGTTGGTGATGATTCCAATGTGTTTGTATCTAATCATGTTGAAGATTTGGTGATAACTTGTCAGAACCCTGGTGGTTCTCTGATTCAAACCCTAATTGATTTTTGAAGGGTTTTGCAAGTTTTCGATTTTTTTGTGTTTTTTTGAAGTTTTTCACAGGCAAAATGAAAATTGCGATTTCTCTAGAAATACCAAATAAATTCATATAAAATTCATACATGCATAGAAATGCGTGGAAATGGTCCAGAATAGAGAGGCGTACTTTTATTTCAACTTTCCCAGAGCATTTACAAGGTAAAAGGCAACAAATAAATGCAAATACAAATTTATAATGAAAAAACCTGATGGCGGCTGTAGCTGCATTAATTGCATGAAGTCAAAGGTACGGCTGAAAGAAGTAAATGAATCTCCAGCTCATAATTCAATGCCAGACCTCCAGTAACCCATGCGCACTGATGCCAATCAACTGAAACTGAAGAATGGAGACGTCCTTGCACTGTGAAGAAATGTACGACCTGCTGGTACAAAAAGGTACGGCCTGCTACAACAATGAATGATAAAGTACGGCCTTTTTGGAAATCTAGCCAGAACTCAGATGAATGATCTTTGATGAAGTCGCCTTTATCAACTGAAGATTTCCTCTGTAAATCTCTGCTAAAATCACTGATTAAGCTCAGTCTGTGATCCCTGTATGAAATCACCAAGCGCAAGCTTTAGCTGGTATTGCACAGCCTCAGTCTGCCTGATCTCTGAAGAGTTTTCGTTCTCCAGAAACGTTCGTCTGCCAGAAACCCTAGGGTTTGCAAACTCCAAAGCTCAGATGCGAGAAGACAAATTAGAATAACATATCATGATGGTTCGATTTGTCTTGACTGCAAAATATATACCTTCTTCAATAAAATTCGACCCAATGCTCTTTTAATTAATCATTTAAATTAAATGATTTAATTCTCACTTTAGAACTTAGGAGAAATAAACAATAATTAATTGGCGTCCTTTTAAGTGAATTATAATTTATTCACTTATCAAATATTAACTCAATATTATAAAGTATAAGAAATACTTTATAATTCGCCAAATTAATTAAATATTTAAATATTTCAATAAAGTGACTTTATTATAAAGTCAAAATATTTAAACATTT